>CAOJBJ010133077.1:0-13683 GCA_948291685.1 Euphorbia celastroides
TTTAAAATTGGCCATGATAAAAAAATTTAAAGGGTTTATTTGTTCATTAATGCTGTAAATACTTGATCCATCAATGAGCAAATCAATTTAAATCAAAAGATTTTAATTAATTTTGAATAAATAGATGTATTTTGAAAATAAAGTAAGTCTTATGGACGTTATTGAAAAGTTATAAAACGTTAAGAGTTTAATTGCAATCAGTATGAGTTAAATTGCAATTAACCAATTTTAATCCTTATATAAATGTGGTCGTCGTATACTTTTAGAGTACACTATGTATATCATGTTTTCTTTACCTGCATAGTGGATATATGCATTTAGTTCATAATTGAGTTCTACGTTTTCCTATTTTCAATAATTCTCTCATGAACTCATTGTTATTCTTCACCAAATGTTGAGGTTGTGGAAAACAACTAACACTTTATGTATTATGGATTAGTTATCGACATTACATTCATTTCAAATCATTTAGTCTTCAAACATGAAAAAATGTATAAATTTAGAATTGATTTTATTCGTTTTCTATCAGTTGAGATTATGCAAGGATAAAAGAAATATATTAACAAAGTTTAAAAAAATTAGAGGAAAAATCTAAGAAACATCAAAAAAATGAATGTAAAAAACTCATAAGAAAAATGTATGTGAAAATAAGTAACATAGACAAGTAATGAAGGTAGGGGCAAATTTGTCAACACAAATATAATTTGGATGGAAAAAGTGACAAAACTAACTATAAGGAGGTTATAGTTGGATGGAGTCAAAACACAAAGAGGTATAAATTGTTTTGAAAAAACTCAGGGAGGTACTACTGTATTAGTACGAAACTTAGGGAGGTTATAATTATTTAGCCTTCTTATTTTAACAAGTCCATCTTGTATTTTACTTTATCATTTAACTTAGTTCAACCGATTTTAAATTAACAAATTTAGATAATAATAAGCTGCGCATAATTTTTTTTTTAAAAAAAATTGCCTCATATGAGATTACATTAGATTGAAAGGAAAACCCCACCTCATCCTGGATGTGGTTCGAACTTAATACCTCTAGAATTAGGGTTGTCAATCGGGTCTAATGGATCGGGAATGCATTCCCCATATCCATATCCATTAAGGTTTCAGGGAAAATTTTTTTCCCATATCAAAATCCATTAAGGTTTAGGGGAAATATTTTTCCCCAATGAGATTTCGGGGAATCCCCATTATCCATCGGGTATTCCCCATTCCCCATTAAAAATGAACAGATATCAAGTTGTCTTTAAAATATCCTTTACCACAAAAATTTATTCCCATCAACCCATAACAAAAATATGTAAAAAATCAACTAAAACATTAATTTTAATATAACAAATAAAGTTCTAAATTATCTAAAAAAGGAAACTTCAAATTGATAGAAATAAGTTCCACATTTCACTATGCTTCTTTAGGCTTATGGAAGAAAGAGGTTAACAAAAGGCTTTTCATGTTTCCGTAGCAATTAGGGTTATCAATGTAATCATTTTAATTACCATACTACTTTTTAAAGGATACAACACATATTTTATTATATTGCTAATAGGCTCATTAATTAATAATCATATTGTTATCTATACTAATATCTTAAATTATTAAATATTTTGAGAGTTATCGGTCATATTTCGGGGATTTTCAATGGAGGACTATCGGTGTCGGGTTTGGGGATTTTCCATGACGAGGAATACGATCCTCTTCCTCATATCCATTAAGGTTTCAGGTGTGAACAAATCCCCATACCCAAAACCACAAAAATGTAATTGGATATTCCCCACTCCCATCGGGACGGATATCCATCAAATTCAGATAATCCGCTCCCCATTGACATCCCTATCTAGAATCCACAAGACTAAGACTTCAATAAAAATACTAGTAAATGCTAAAAAACAAGAATTCAACTCTCTGATACGTCATTTGTTGTTTGTTGTTACTCTATAATAATAATCGCACGAGCTAACTTGTAATACTTACATGATTTTGATTACATACATAGTTATGCAATGTTTGAAGATAATGATGAAGTTGATACCCTAGTAGGCTATTAATATGAGACTTCAACTCATCGTTCTTCAAGTTTAAAATTTTTACCCAAAACATTTGTGAGAGATGGTTGTAGTTTTTATATATATCGTTCTGTGAATCAATAATTCGACTCTTTAAATTAGGACTAAAATTAATGTTTATGTATGTAATTGATGCGCTTTTATAGTGAAAACGTTGATAATTAATTTATTCTTCGAATATGTGTGATTCAAATATGAGTTTATGTTGATTTTTCAAGATTCAAATATCTTATATTGTTCTTTATGATGTATATTGCATTGTTATCTTAAAACTTTAATGAGCTAGTGGTATTTCATGACCTCGGAGGATGACAATATGGTCTTTTTGATGTATTTAACGTGTTTGGCATGAATCTCATATTCAAGTGCACTGTACAACAAAGAAGTTGATATTAGTTATTTAAATTCTATATTTGATAATTTATAAATTGATAACTACAGTTTATATATGAAAGTGATGCGTATTACGACAAAACGAAAAAACGGCAAACCAAAACTTTTGCTTGGTAGCGTAGGAGAGTTATAGATCAATATTAGATAACTGGAACGAAAACTTACTTCATTTTCTTCAGAATTCCTATATGTTGATATAATATTACACGATCGCAAGGAATTGTTCATTTGATATTATTTCTAAAAAAAATAGTATAATGATCAAATTATCTTTTTCTATTATTTATCACAATTGAATGGAAAATCGTAGGAAAATTCCGACTTATTGCCTCATTGTCACCTTAAAACTTAATTAATATTTGGAATTTGTTAATAAGTTGTACTCCTATCCCATCGTCCATCTTCACTAGTTTTTTCCATCGTTTTCCCATATCCTCCTCCATATCTTTTATCATCGATTGTCTTCTTGTTGTCTGCTAGTTTGAGCTTACAGATCCGTTCGTCATTCTCTTTGTTTTTTCTTTGCATATGTTATATTTTGATTTCTCATGGAGTTTTCGTTATTGTTGTTATTATTATTATCATCATAATCATCTCATCGTCATCATTTGTTTCGTTGTTGTTTTACTGATTTCAGATCTCAAATTCTCTCTTCCTCCTCCTTATCGTGCTATTTTGGTGTATCACGAAATCCTTTTTGCTAAGGGCATATGGTGCATGAGGATATTTGGATTGTATATCAGGGCAGTGGACCGAAAACGCATATAGTATTGGACCTCAAATACCGTCCAATCTCCTCAAATAAAGCAAAAATTTTTAAACCAAAGGACAAAAATTGATAAATATAGGGTACAAAAGAAAGTAATTTGTAGGTTTGTAGAAAGTAATTGGTAGGTTTGGAGAAGAACATATCAAAGATGGGCTGAAACAAAGCTCATGGATATTGAGACATTTGAAGTTGTAGAACTAACTAAAAGAGCATATTGGGTTTGGACTTATTTCATGATCTTTTTTCATTAGGACTCAGTTGATATTTCCCCAAACTTTTATGGGCCTTTATTTAAAAATGTAAGATTTTGAGCCCTTAATTTAGAAGCTGATGTCGAACTAGCTAAAATCCAATTCTTTTTTTGCTTGAACCAATTTTTTTATTCATATTTCAGCATATAGTTTTTTTTTATGAAATCAGCATATAGTTTTTTAAATTTAAGGGTTACCAAATGTTGCATATGTATAATCAGTCAAGATCATATGATTAATAGTATTGTGGAGAAAAAAATAAGTTGAATTTCCTGAAAGAGAGTGACAATAAAATAGTAACTTTTTAGGGTGAGTAAGGACGGTTTTGAAGAGAAAAGGTATGGGTGGCAGGTTTGAGAAAGGGCGAAGGTGAGTGGTGGTGGGTTTGAGAGATGGAGGGTATGGGCGGCAGTTGGACGACGATGCTTCGACCTGTTTGAACAACACGTAAAACGGTTGGCGGCTAGGGGTTTTTAGGTTGGTGATGATGGGTATTTGGGTTAGGAATATAGGTAGGGTTTTTGTATTATTGGGTTAATGGTTCGACAATGTAGTTTTCTACATATTTCCTTGCCGCGTCATCATTTTTAATACCGTTAAGGAAAATGGGTCATTTTGCTAACATAGTAATTTATCATGACCCTTTTTGTGATCTGAAATATTTGAAGACCCTTTTTGAAAATTATGTAAACTTCAAGTAGCTTTCTTGAAGTCAACTCTAAAAATCACAATTTGCACTACAATTTAATAAACAAGCATAAAAAGAATATTAAATGGCACTTTTAGTTTTTTCAAGGCGCAATGCATTCATAAGCTCCTAAATAGTTGTACAAAATTTGCCGCCCCTCTTTATTTTTAATTTATCTATTTCACTTTTTTTAAATAATAAAGAGGTATTTTTGCTTAACTTGTTGATAGTGAGACTTGAATCCACAATTTCACACGTGTTGGGTTTCTATTTTGATTCTATATCTCTTTAAATTTGCACAAACTTGTATGTGGTAAGGATTTTCAAGATAACTTTACATGTTATTTGAACTTTAATAAAATACAAATTAATCAAAAATTAGCACGTGACATTCAAATTTTAAGAATTGCGTTTTTAAAAAATTCGGAGACCTCCAACGTCATTTAGAAAAAGTCAGACACAATATTTAGTTTTTATTTAAAGAAAATCTATATAAAACTGTAATAATAATAACACTGGTCAAGATGAAAGGGAGAAATTCGTAGCTACAAGCCTACAACGGTGAACAAACTAAGCTATCCATAAACTTATCAAATTCGGTTCAGTAAAAAGGATCTTTTAAGCTCAACCAATTAAAAAACGAATCTATTTGAAAGTAAAATTTTGGGTAAATTACAAAAGATATTTTGTGTTTTGACTTATCTATAAATTATTCATTTCTGTTAATTTGTCAAGGATATTTTTTTGGAAATGCTATATATTAACTTTAATACCCTATAACTGAATCTCATGCTTATAAACTGAACTCAATTTAAAGTTATTAGAACTCAAAAATACCCTTAACAAATAACAGAAAATGAATAGTAAATTAACTGAAAATTCCTTAATTGTTAATAGTGTAAAACACAAACACTTTTTTTTTAAAAAAATAATAACACAAATTTTTTTTTATTAATGAGTCAAAATACAAACCATATTTTTATAATTTATCCTAAAATTTTAGACTTGAGATTGTAAATGAAGTATGAACTAAGCTCGAATCATAGTATACTATCTATCTCATTAACATGCCCGTAAATGAGCACATCAACATGCCATTAAACACAACAACAAAGTTATCAAAATAATTAGATATTTTAATGAATATACAAATAAACTGCTTTAACGTATTTCATCTGTCTAGAAAATATAGTTTATTTACATTTTTTATGTCATCTATTTTTTATCGTTATTTTTAATTTTTTAGGTATTTTTTTTTATTCTTTCTATTATATCCTTATTAATTTGTACAATTTTTAAAATAATCATTAATAAAATATTAAATAAAAAAATAAATTAGTAAATACATTAATTAGTTAGAAATTATTTTAAGAAATTTTAATTAGATAAAATGACAATTATTTTTAGACGGTGAGGGCAGTAACTACCATTCAAATTTTGATATTGGTTTAAGCAGAAGACCAATTGTTCCCCCAAATTCTGTTAGGGTTCTTAATTTCTGCGTTCTACCAGGAAATTCCTGCTCCTCTTCTCCATTTCGAAGCTCTGGCTACTCCGGTGAAAAGAAGGCTCTTTTCTGATCAACCTGTAAAATTTTCCCCTATGTTCTCCTTTTTCTTTTCTAATTCCAACTTCATACCAATTTTTCTAATTTCGACTTTGAAATCAGATGCATACAGGAGATGAAGTAGTGGAAATTGACACCTTAGAGAGGAGCTTGTTGTCGGATTCTCCGGATGCCGGCGGTTACCGCGGAGGAAGTGAAGCCGACGATGATGCAGTACTTTATACGGCGACTTTCGATGAAATGGAAGAGAAATTTGTTGACTACCAAACCTCACAATGGGTTATGTACTCTTTGGTGTTTGTTTTGGTTTGGGGACTTGGATTGTTTATGCTTCTCTACTTGCCAGTCCGTAGATATATAAAGCGCAAAGACATTAGGTCCAGAAAGCTTTATCTCACTTCTAATGCCATTGTGTATAAGGTGAAATACCTATATTCCTCTCCTTTTTCGTTGTTTTGTTGGTTTACGTGCTCAATTTGTTGCTGTTTTCAGTGAATTCTTAGCTTTTTCAGGTTGAATTGAAGTTAGTTTTTGTAGATGGTTTGGTTTTCTGCATTGGATTTTAGGTTTATAGCTGAGTGTGTTGTTGCATTAGCTGATGCTTTCGTGTTCAGGTCACAAAACCAGTGCCATTTCCTTTCTTTGGTGTGTTGAAGAGAGAGAAGCATGTTTTATTACCTTCAGTACAAGATGTCATAATTGAGCAAGGTAATTACTTGCTTTTGCTGGATATATGTCATTGATTCTTTACTTTTTGGACCATTTTAGGATGATGATATGGAATATTATTCTGTCGTTTGGTGAACTAATAGACATGAGATGCGTTTATTGCTTTTCATTACAAGATCCTTTCCAAATAATTCAGATTTGCAAATCATGGATGTCAACTCTAAGTAAACCATGGCTGTTAATAAAAAAACCTTTTAATTCGGCAAAATTTGATTAATGATGAAAGACAGTACAGGAATTATTCTTTTTAATCTTTTCTTGTTCAAGGCAGAACCTCCAGAAAATAACCTTAACATTGTCTTGTGTCTTATTTATTTCAGCATTTATGTCGTTAAAGTTGAGTGAAGTGTTCCACTCCAAAATTTCTCCTATAAATGGCTTTTTATTTCTTCTGTAGCTGAAGGATCCAATTTTTCTTTGTTTATTGTTTCAGTTTCTTAATGGATTGATTCTTTTCGATTGCTCTCAGGATATTGGCAATCTCTTTTTGGTGTGTACTCTTTGAGAATTGAGAATGTTGGAGTGAGAAGGCCGAGGAGTGATGATTTCAAAATTGAAGGCATAGCAAATCCAAGTGCCTTCAAAAAGGTATCATCTGTTATATAATTAGTTGTAGATTACTTGAAAAGGAAAAAATTTTATACCGAATGTCAATTACAGGCTATCTTAAACCGGCTTTCATTCATGAGAAGTGAAGTTGCATCTAGACAAGTTTCTGCAATCGAGGACCTTCCTAGTTTGAGACTTGGTGGACCATCATCCCCTATGGTAACTCGTTGTTTTCCTCATCCCACATTAATGCCGTGGGGAAATGATTTCAATGTGTTACCATTTCTTGTACCACTGCAATTAAAAATTTCTCAGCAAAGAAAGCCATCTTGACGATCAAATATCAATCATCTTCTTCAAACATCTAAGCATATATTCTTCTTTTTGTGATTACAGATGTCGCCGCTGAAAACTCAGAGGTATGAGCCTTTTCCTAATTCAAGTGACCTGCTGGTATTGCAGAAACTGGAGGAAGTTGGAAATTCTGTGAAGGTATAGCATGACAGTTTCGTTTTGATTGTTGTTTTTGCGTCTTTATTGTGATCTCCCCTGTTATTCACTTTCATCTTTTATGTTGCAGAGAGTGCAACATTTGATTCAGGAGCAACAAGTTCAAAAACAAGAACCCAGTTGTTGAGGTTAGTTGTGGCAAATAGCATACTGAACTGGCTAACTCTTGATCTTATATCACTTGTCCTGTTCTTGAGTATGCATTTTCTTCAACTTTTAGGCGTTGGTACTTTTCCGGTTTTGTCCTGATTGAAAAAGTTCAGAAGATTCAAATTACCACTTGTTTGTAGTTAAGATTTATATTTGCATCTTACAATGCAGATTCTTGATGCTTCTCAAGGCTCATACCATCTAGCAGTATAGCCTGCTTTAAAGCTCTTTTTGGCACATTCAACTCTCACTTCTGAGATCAAATGCAGCTTTGGCCATCTGGTAAGGCAGCGGTAGAACTCGCAATTGATCCTGTAAAAATGCCATGTCTAACGTTAACTTTCTGAACAGTCAGTGTCCTTGATTTGTTTAGCCAAAATGTACTTGTATTTGAGGTTATAAAACATTCAACTAGCTTGGTCTTACTAGTGGAATTAAATGTGTACAATCTTTATATGTTGACATAATTGTATGAATTTAGTTGCAGAAGACATGTATTCCGCAAGAGCAATTGAATCCACATATTTAGAGCATCTAACCTTAAGCATGATTCCTTCTATATGCAATGAAGTGCCATTTTATCGGATCAAACTTATTTTCAACCAAATGCTGGCTAGGGTTTTGCTCCGAAGGATTCAATCTTCAGCTCACTTTTCATGTTGTGAATCTGAATTCCTGGATAAAATATGATCCCTTACAGTTTAGTTAGGGTGGTCTAGATCTAAAAGTTGCTTTAGTTAGAGGTTTTGAGTCCGAATATTGGGAAAGGATTAACCGGTAAAGGGTGCTTGACAAGCTAGGGACATGCCAAACTTAGAAACACGAGACTTGAATTGATATATTTCTACGTTTTAAGGGAGCTAGAACATGACTATAAGGGTCTACAAGACAAAACTATTAGATAACTATAACCTGACTATAAGGTGGACAAAACTACGATAGCGCTACAACATGACTATATAGGAAAACACAGCAAAACCATAAGGGCACCAGAAGATGAAATTGTATCAGATTCAGCTATAACAGGGCTATAAAAGATTATAAGACAATGCTACAAGGACACCGCAAGAAAGACTATAGCAGAATTGTAAGAGACTATTAAACAAAACCATGAAGTTCAACTATCAAGAGGATGCACAACATAGAGAACTAAAAGTTCAAAAGTAATTCAGGAATGAGTTTTAGTTCATTGATATGGCTAATCTATTAAGAGAATGATCAAGAGATGATGCGAGTTAACTTTTTGTGTTTATAGATATCTTATGCATTTTAAAGTGGGTAAACTAGAGAGAAACTTTTAAAAAGGTATGGAATGTGTAAATGTGTAGCCAAAGTGTTAAAAAGTAGTTTAATTAGATTTTTGCTGTCCCGCAGTTTTTTTAAAAAAAATATTTTCCAGAAACAAGTAATCTTGACAATTTCTCTTATAACCAATGCCTAAGACATTAACTCAAACCCGACCAATAACTTGCTAGATGTGACTTTTTGATCGAGTCTATCTTTAGGACTTTAATTGGGCTAGTGGCAAAAGTTTGTCTCGGAATTGGTGGACCTAACTTTCAATCAGGTATTGAGTCCAAATTTCAAATTATTGAAATTAATGAACTCATGTTACTTTCGTACTTTATTGTATTCTTTTAGTGGGATCAAACATTAACTTCATTTATTTGATTCATAAAGCCAAATGCATCTACAGAATCTTTTTCTTTCCCTGCTTCAATCATACATGTTTAATTAAACTCAGGAAACACGTCAGTCTTGATTCGGATATTAATTTCTCATTGATAATAGTAATAAATAAAAGTGAATCTAATGTATTATGTGTGGCAACTTAAATTTAAAACATATTTAAATTTTGACTCATTACAAAGTGAGTAAATTAATAAAATGGTGTTGTAATCGCTTCAAACTTAAATAGCATTTATAGTATACAATATTATGAAAGGTAATAATAATTATGTGGTATTTGGTGGAACTGACCACCTCCAATAATAATTTTTAGACATCTTGAAGCTTAATCTATATTCTATACATAGTTCACATAATGTAGGTGGACCTTCATTATATATAATATAGCCAATGTTTCTACTGTATTTCTGTGTGATTCATAAGTGTTCATGCTGTAAAAATAACCGTTGAAATGAGTTTCAGATATGTTGTCTATATTTTTTTTAATAATAGATATGTTGTCTATAATTCATTCATTAAAAACTATTTTATGAAATTTTGTAAAATGTGAAATATTTCATAGACCGAATCACCTTTATTGAGATACTATTATAAACTTATAGGAAGCACTACCTTCTTCTATAAGAAAAGGAAACTACGTTGGCAGTATGAGAATATCATTGATGAATATTTGCATTAGTAAAATCTCAACATTCCTTTCCTTTTTAATACAAAATAATGGTTGGAGACTCCAAGTCCCATAGGTAGGAATAAAAAAAAAGAACATGACATATATAATTGACAATTATAATTATTTGTATACATTAGTACCAATGTTAAAGTATTAAATATTAATTAGAGTAAATGAAAAGGATTGGTCGGGTCGCTTTTGTCTTTGAAATCATCTATCCAATATGATTGGCATGGGAGTTGAGCTTACAAGTTACAACCAAATGAATTATGTGTGACGATATAAATATGATTTATAAACTTTGATGCTTTGGTTTAGAAGAAATGACGTTTGGGTTACCAGTTCTTGACTTTTTCTAGGAGCCTTTTGCTCATATTTGTTATTTGACCTTAATGCATTTGTTGAATTTGATCAT
Organism: Euphorbia celastroides; assembly: GCA_948291685.1. Lineage (NCBI taxonomy): Eukaryota > Viridiplantae > Streptophyta > Magnoliopsida > Malpighiales > Euphorbiaceae > Euphorbia > Euphorbia celastroides. The sequence goes on from CAOJBJ010133077.1 coordinate 10,452, forward strand.
GTTGAATTTGAACTTACATATTGTACAAATCATCTAATTAAGACTAAAAAGTTATGCTCGTAACACAAATATCCAATTCAAGGTTCATAGTTTTAAGCATACTTTTTACCTTTTCAAGGGTGGGGATGAAGTAAAATCATTGATGGTACTATTTCTTTCTTGTTCTCGATGTTTTAAAAATTTTGCCTGCATAGACACTATTTTAGGGGGTTGTTGCTACGCCTTGACTCCTCAAACGCTAGGTAGATTTATAGTTGACTAGACACCGGGTAGTCTAATTTTTATGGCCTAAGCGCTGATTCAACTCGATTTTTAAAGAATTTTCATTTATAATAAGTATGTTTAAATTGTGTGATCCACAAAAAATAGTTTCGTTGGTCAAATTTAGGTACGTTGAAGTGTTGTTACAAAAAAATTATCATTTTTAATCTTAAATTGAAAAATACTTTATGTTATTACCACAAATAAGAATGCTTACACTATTTGTAACATCTAGCTATTTTTCAGATATACTTAAAATTATATATTTTTAAATATTTTGTTATGCTATGATTCAATTTTTAGCTAGTTTTATATTTTTATTTATTAATAAATGTAAAAAAAATATAAATTCACCTAAACGAAAGTCCCATCCGCCTGTCTAGTGTCTAGCGCTTTTTAAAATATTGTGGGTCAAGAAAACATCCAAAGAGTTAATTTGAACATTTCATAAATTAATCGACGAACGCAATCGAAAATAGAAGGAATCTACGATAACCATGTTGCTAAGTGAGTGATTGAGTTGCTTCCTCTTTCTACTTTCTTATCCCTTTACCACATTAAATTGAATCAAAAAATGACAACTTAGAACTGAATTCAAACTGAGATAGGGAAATTAGGAGTAGTATTCGCGCCTGACACAGATAATTGGACATAATGATACATTCAACCAATTTTTTTAAAATATAAATTACGTTATAAAAATTATTCAAAGTAAACAAATGCTTAAAATGGTGTGTTATGGTAACTTTGTTTTTAGTAAAGTAAATATTATTTTGTTTAATATCGTCATTGGATCAAACTCCACATGCTCCGTCAGATGGTAATTTACAAGTTACTATAGAGAAAAATCTAAGACAAGGCATTGAAAATTATAAAATTTTAGTTCATTTTATTTAGTAACATACCACCTTAAAAATTTATTTATATATATTATAAATGTGAGTGTGGTAGAAATAGACATCTAATAATGTCTGAGTGGAAACAATTTATCTAACCGATATCTAGATAAAAATAAATTGATCATATGCTCGATGTCGTCTGAAAGCATAAAGTGGAGCGATACCTTGACAAACAATTTTTTATTGTGAGTTAGCGAGAAATTTTAAAATATTACTTATTAATTTTGGGATCTTTATAGAGATTTAGATTTTGGATACTCAATTTCAGAGAAAAATTATTTTACATTTCTTTTAATTGAAAGACAGCGAGTGAAATAATATAAACCATATAAATTTATTCGATAATTATCGGGGTTCAAATTTTAAACTTAACCAAGTTAAATTATAGAGAATCCAAATTCTCCATGCAAGGCATTGTTCACATGTAAGGGATTTTCTATGCGCACATGTAAAGTAATGAAAATAGTTATGATTTATTCATCAAAAAAGGTTATCAGCACATGACCCTAAAAGTATAGGCCTAATTTTGGGCATCCCTACAAAAGTTTTAATTTGTGCCATATCTCAGCCCCGTATTGTTTTATTTCGTTAAGTCAAATCTGTGAATCCTTTTTCGTAACTTTACTAAGTGTAGAAGTACGGATGGAGAAAAGAAATGGTATAATATGTAATTATATATAACAATATAAATGTGATGTAACTCAACAGCACGCATTCAGATTGAAAGTGAGAAGTTCTGAATTTATATCACTTCTTTGAAATTTCTTAATTTCAAGAAAATGATTTTTAAATGATTTATGTCTCATATTGAAGTTTAGTGAAGGGTCCTTTACACGTTATGTTATGATTTTCGGCATCGTTAATAGTATAATGATGTCCAATAACTAATTTATCAAAAGAATAATTGCATATTGCACTAAAAGATAAAAATGAACCTAGTGGCTTAATTACTAAGAAAATGATTTAACTGATATTTCGCCCATTGGAGAAACAAGTTCAATGATTAACGCCCAACTTCAGTTTGTCATGACAAACCAAAAGTAAAAATATGTGCTAAAATTAATTAGACTTAGTTGAAACTACTTGAGTCAATGTCAATTATTCGAACTCTGATGAACAAATATTGATATAAGTTGGATTCGATTCAAGCCCTCATAAGTCTGAGTATATTACGAGTTTAGCTTGATTTTCATGTGAAAATCTAAATTGGGTTTGACTGGATCTGGACATAATTAATTATTATAAGAAAGTCTATATGTATATAAATAAATATATTATTGAAGGGGAAGCTCAGCTGAAAATGAAATTTTAAATTTCGGCCTTATATATGTGTTGGACTGAATTTGAATAAGGTATTTCATAGGTCAGCCCGCTTAAATTTGGTGCAACCCGTCCATTAAATAGTTTAAAAATTAATAGAGGAGGCTTCATTATTTTTTATTTGATGATAGAAGAGATGAACACGGTAATATAAGTAGTAACTGTTTTAGAATTCAATCGATATTTTGAGTTGGACCTCTTAAATAAAAAAAAGGAAAATTACATGAGTAGGAATAAAGAAGAAATTAATTACATTTATAACACGTTCCTCTAATTAATGTCTGTCTTTATCCCCTTTAACTTTCCTATTACACTAAACACGTTCTTCTCCTCCAAATTCATCGTTCCTTCATCTTTGTTGCTTCACATTGATATTTTCAATTCTTAACTCTCTGTCACTTCATCTTCATGTTTTTTTCTTCTCTCTCACCGGAGCCGATGTCGGTTACAATCCTCCCTTTGCCAGATCTCGCCGCCCCCGGAAAACTCTCCAACAGATCTGAACTCGCCAAAGGTTACCGTCGGAAACCACCTCGCCACCACTATATCTAAGCCCGTCGAATCTCACCGCCACCAGATCTGAGCCTCCCTGCCACGAGCCCACCGCCGGAGACCACCTCGCCGCCACCATAACTATTCATTTTTCATGTTTGCTTTTTCCATCGATTTGTGTTTGATCTGGTCTTATATCCGGGATCTAACACGATCGATCTATATAGATATATATATATATATATATATATATATAGATA
>CAOJBJ010133401.1:0-11114 GCA_948291685.1 Euphorbia celastroides
AGGTGAATTCAAAAGTGTCATGAACAACAAACCTAAGTGGAATCAATTTTGATTCAATTCCCTTGTTTATCTACAACCCAAGTACTACAATTGTATATGTTTCTCATTTTCATTACACTATATATCTTGTTTATAGAACAAGATATAGAAAAATGTTGTATAAGGAAAAATATTTGAGAAAATTACATTGGTGAAAATAAGATAAAAATTATTTACATTTATAACACCTAAGCTAATTAAATGTTTGTCTTTATGACCTTTAACTTTCTTATTACACTCAGCACGTTCCTCCTCCAAAACCATCGTTCTTTTTCTTCTCCTGTAAAATCATCGTTCTTCTCTTTCTCCTCCTCCATTCAACGATTCCTTCTCTTTCCCGACGAGATTTCGGCCTTAATCCACCGCCTCTTCTTCTTGTTGTTGTTTCCCTTCTCTATCCCGACGAGATTTCGGCCTTAATTTCGGTTTCAATCGGTTGTTCTTCAACTTCGATTCTCTTTTCCGATGAGATTCTGAACGCTTAAACCATCTCTTCTTCTTCTTCTTCTTTCGTCTTTTCCCAGTGAGATTCGGTCTCCTCCTCTTCTTCTTCTTCTTTTTGTCTTTTTCCAGTGGGATTCGACCTTAATTTCGGGTTGATTTGATCTGCCCGAGACCGCCAAAGCTCGCCGCTGAACAGATCTGTTCATGTTTCAACGATATATCCTGTTATATCCAGGATATATCATGATATATCAATGATATAACATGATATATCCTGGATATAACATGATATAGTATCCTGGATATATCATGTTCTTCTTTTTATCGATTGTTGCTTTGATTTTCAATTTATATATACGGTGATCTTGATTTTTGGTGTTATATCAACGATATATCTTGTTATATCCATGATATATCATGATATATCTTAGAAATATTGTGGTATATCCTATTATATCTTGGATATAACACGATATATCCAGGATATATCCTAATACATATTCTGACCGTGTTTTTAAATTAAGAACGTGCTGAGTGTAAATATTTTAGCTGTTTGGTCAGTGGATGGTATGGTTTTGCTAGGTTAGGTGTTTTGCCCAAATCCATGTTTCATATTAGTTAGGCCATGTAAGTTATCTAAAATATTTTGTAGAGAAAAATATTGTGCATGAAAACAAAAACTTTCCTGTGTTTAACTACAACACTGAATTTCTGATGTGTGGTTGTTATGACGTAAAGTATTTTCTTACCACAAATTTTTCTATATTCATTATTGCTTCAATATTTTTTTATTTAGAATTTCTATCAAATTGTAACAAAAGAGAAAATATTAAAATTAAATATAAATCTAAAAATACAATTAAAAATAATATTTATTAAAAAAAATATCAGTAGCATACACAAAAGTGCTCACATCTACTAATGCTATATGAACAAAATCATAAAATTTGAATTTATAATTTAACAAGAAAGGCTATTTCCGTCATTATTAGGACAATAAAGTGTAGGTAAATATTAAATTGCAAGACAATGGCGTCTTTCAAGTAAGGAAAATATTTTCCCCTGTGTAAAACATTTTCCATTATTTGAAGTGTAAAACATTTTCCATTATTTGTTAAGAAATTTTCATTTGATTAATCTATTATTATCCTTTGACTTGTTTTTTTTAAAGGTAGAATAGTGAGAGGGAAAAGGTAAGAGGAAACCATCATCGTGAGGAAACCATCACCGTTAAAAACCCTCTCATAGGTTATTTTTTATGAAAAAGAAAAAGTACAAAAAAGAGAAAAAAACAACCATTACGACAAACAATAGCCTATAAACTATGAAGAATATTTTATAGGAGGTTTACGCTCTCTCTTGGATTGTTCTTTGGGCTCCCGTTTAGCTTTTTCACACTCTAGCTTAGCCCATTCTTTAGTAGCAACTGAAACCCTTGGTTTCTTTGGAAGACAAATATTGTCTCCTTCCTCTCTCTCATATCGATAATTATCAGAAGAAACGAAAGATAAACTTTATGTAACTGGCGCAAGCTGATTGGCATTTAATCTTGCTTCTTCTCGCTCCGCTGAATCTACCCAAGAGCATGGGACACCTATCTCAGGTTGAGAGTAATCCGAAAAACTCTCTTGATCAAAATCATTTAGGTTTTCAGAAAATGATTGGATTCTATAAAATGGCCATCAATGGATCATTGAACTGCAGTCTCTTTATCTCTAAGATCCACAATTAAGTTAACTGTTTCCACAGAGTCAGAATTCCTCATCTCCTTATCAAACACCTCATTAGCTGCAGCCTCAATCTTCGCAAAAGTTGCTGCCTCAATGGCCTCAGTAATCATTGCTTCAATCTCCAAGTTGCGATGATCATTGTTTCCTAAGCTTTGCTCAACCTGTTGAACCTGAGAAGGTTGAATCTGTTGAGCAATAAGATTTTCATGCCCTTGATCATTTGCAACTTGTAAATTATGATTTCCAATATCCGCATGTCGTGCATCATTCGGGGCAGCAGATGTCCTGGAGACAAATTGATGAGTCCCATTTTTTGGAACCTCCTTCTTCTAATTTCTCGAAGCCTTATTAAGTCTATGATTCATCCAACTATGACCGACTGTTGTGCACAATTTTCAGAATTTAGGTAGGTTCTCATAATCATGATCTATCCTTTTCAACTCTGATCGTAGCCGGAATTGAATTTGATAAATCAATATCAATGACCACCCTAGCGTAATAACCGAATTCCCCCTCCAAAGTGACCTTATCAATGCACACAAAGTGGCCGATGCCCTTTGAAATACATGCTAAAATAGCTGAATCCCAGAATTCCCATCGCAGCCAATAGAACCAAACCCATACCAATGAATTCGTGCACTTCTGATCATCCTGAAGGAAATTTGGAGTCCAAGGCCGAACCCTAAAGACCCCGGATGAAGAGAAAGTGTGGCCATCCTCAAGATCTTGTCCTTTATCTCCGACGATGTCAAGAAGATGTGGAAGCATCCCTTTTCAAGCGATATAAGCCAAAAACTTGCAAAATACCGTGCTTCACAAAGCTTCCTCTTTAGATCCTAGAGCTTATAGGGTTTTTCTGTTGGATGTGATGTATGCCCTAGAGGTAATTAGGGTAGTTCATCTTAATGTGTATGATGTACAAACAAGTTTTAGGCATCTTTGTTATTCCATGATACTTAAATAAGTATTTATATAACATATGGGGCATATGACTATAGCTTGTCTAACAAAGTCCATGACATAATTCATAGCATAGAAGAGGAATCATAGTAGGACTATGATTATTGAGATTCTTTCTATGTGTAATTATGATTAAGTCTAAATATCCCTGATCATAGTTTCATCAAGACTAGAAATTGATGAAGCAGACAGATCAGCATGTGGGTGCACTTCATTAGTAGCTGTTCTCAATAGGCTAAAGATGGGATTTTGAAGTGAGCACATGGATATACATAGGATGTATATTGGAGACCCACTATGAGATATCATACGGATCAATATCCTGTATCAGTGATTTATCTCCTTACCGTAGTTGTGCAAGTATCCTTTGACTTGAGAGGCTAGTCATCTTGTGCAGTGGTTATTATACTTTGGGTTACTCCTTCGCAGTTCTCTTCGGAGGATGTCATAAGGATAATTATGGGTATAGTAACTCCTGTTCATTGGTGAGATGAGTTATCAAGATAGGATCCATCACTCTCAGAGATAAAGGAAGAAATACCTGGCCGCTTGTGGAAGTGACATTAGCTCAATAAAATCTCTGGCCGGAGTGTGTGTCTTAATAGAATGGGATTCTAGTTAAGGCATCACAAAGAGAGTAATGTACTTTGGTAACAAGAAGAATCATACTGGCAGGATTTCCAAATCATAGGGTTGACACTTATCCGTACCCTAAACTCAAATGGTATTGTTTGATGGAAGGAGTGTATTGCACAGTAGTCTACTGTAGTACATGACTTAGTCGTAAAACACAAAAATCCCAGGCATTAGAGGATCATGAATCCTTGTTAGAGGCCTCTGATGATCGTCTAAAGATACGGACTGTTATCTTAGAATAAAGTCCACATTAGTCGGTGTTTTCATAGTGGGAAAAATCGGTTAAATGAAGCTTTAGCGGCTTGGTGTCTGGGGTCCTATGGGTCACACACATAAGAGGAGAGACTACCAATGTAAAGAACTTTTCGACTGGGTCTAAACCGAAAATGGAACCTTATGGTTAGGGTTTAAGAAAGATTGGATGTGAAATAAACTTAGTCTAAAGCTTAGTTTAGAGTCCAGACTAAGGCTGAGAAGAGGTGCTATCGACTTTGTTTCGATTCGGGAGTCAACGGGAAGTCAAAGGAACTTGGTCGGATGTCTTTGGAGCAATCTAGCCGGTCAGCTAGATTACCAAGAGGCTGAATTGGACGATCAGTTAGTTTCAACCATAAGTGTAACTAGCCGATCGGCTAAATCACACTTATAAGCAATCTAGCCGATCGGCTAGATTGCCTCCCAAATCCTCTATAAATAGACTACTCAACTCCTCTAGGGCTCGGGTAATGAGTCGGTTTGGAAATTAAACCGAGTTCTGAGCTTTGGAGGTTTGGAGGTGGATCGACCTTTAATTAGGTTGATCTTTTAGTTCAGTTTTCGGTTCTGAGTTTGGGGTTTGGCTAGCACCGGCCCCGTTCTCGGAGAGTTTCACCCCTGGGAGGTTTCTGTTAGTAGCCCTCACGTAGAGGCTATCCTACCCTTAAATAGCTAGTGTTTATGACAATACTACCCGGAGAGAGGGATAGAGAATGGAGGAGATCGACATTACGGTATGTTCTTTATTTCCTTTCTTCGTTTCAATTCCTGCTTAGATTAGGCCTACTTAGTTTAGAATTAAGGCAATGTTTAATTTGCCTAGGGCACTAAATAGGAATTGATCTAGCATGACTTAGGTTCTGATTATATATTGCCTAGGTGACTTGAGAATTTGAAAAAATTTTAAAATTCTGCTACGCATGCTAGGCATTATAAGAGTCCATTTTTCCTTACATTGTCACCCTTCTAAAGAATTATTCTTCCATTCAGAGAATTGGAGCATTATTTTGTTCGATTGTTCAATACCCGTAGTGGAATATGAACCGAGGTAAAACCCCCGTTTTGGAGACAGCCGCCTCCGAAACAACATAAACCACATCCTCTTGAGGCTGTGAAAAGCCACGAACCACACCAGCAAAAGAAATTTTTTCCTTGGTTGCCGGTGTATTTGACGTTGATGAAACAGGAGAGAAGGCTTGAAAAGCCTCCGGAAACAGATTGGAAGCAGAGATCGAAGGCATGGCGATGATCAAAACCCCTAAAGGCCGGGAAACCCTAGTAGAGCCATTCTTCGCCCTTTCCTTGGTGTTAGTTCTCTTGAAAATGGGTACTTTCAGAAAGCAATATATAGGTAGAAATTAGTATTTGTTTAGATTTTTTTTTATTTTGTTTTCAAAACGTTAATTTGGTTTTATTTAACTATTTTACTTATCACCAACAGCTCTTGATGGGAGTGGGGAAGATGAACCAGTTTTGCAGGTTGATCAGGTGATTTTATGTGGATTTCGCCTCATTTTCCTTTCATTAAATGTAACACAAATGCAACTCTTTTTTATAATGGTGATACAATGTGTTGTAGGGGAGAGTAAAAAACTGAAAGAACCGAACCGAATTGAATCAGATCGAACTGAACCAGACCGAAACCATTTTATTTTGTTTTATTTTATATTTTATAAATTCAGTTGGTTCTTGGTTCTAAGGTTCAATAGTTGAATAGAACGAGAACCGAATCGAAATATATATTTTATGGTTTTTATGTATTTCATGTGTATAGAGGCATACAAAACTAAAAAATCTTGAATTTTATATGTTTAATATTATAAATTTGGTCTGATAATACAGTGTTATTTGATTTTAAATTTGATAATATGAAAACCATTTTATTTTGTTATTTGTGAGCTATTGTATTCCTTTTTCTAATTTACTTTATTACTTTTATTTTTAAATATTATAATTGAGCTAATAAAATTAAAGTCAAGAGATAATGAAAATAACATAACTATTTTAAGGCCGAATGCATCAAAACCCCCTCCAACTTGGTAATTTTCACCGCTTTGCAATCACAAGTTTGAAAATGACCTATTACCCCTCTTAAGTTGGTAAAAGGTCTCATTACCCCCTTAAAGTTTGCTAAAATGAACCGATTACCCCCCCTCGATGACACGTGTCAACTTGAGAGAGGATAATAGGTCATTTTCAAACTTGAAGGTGCAAAGCGGCAAAAACTACCAACTTAGAAGGGGTTTTAATGTATTTGGTCTTATTTTAATGGAAAATACAATTAAGAAAACTAGTTAGAATAATTAAGAAAAAATAACTTGATTTTTTGTTGGATCACTGAACCTAAATAAATTAAGTTCGGTATTTGATTCTAACATTTTTATTATTTAGTATTCGGTTAAGTCCGATCCAGTTTGATTTTTGGACCGAAATTGAATATGCTCTCCCCTAATGTGTTATGGTTTGATGGTGCGCAATGCTGGTGGTTCTTTTTTGGGCTTCAAGACAGACTATCTTCCTTCCAATTGTTCAATCGTGGTTCAAGGAGCTTGGCTATATGCATATCCTTATAGGGCTTGATTGCTTATCAAGCTTTGATTAGCAATGAGAATGGTCTATCCTATTTATCTTTTTTTATTTCAGATTGCAAAATGTTAGCTAATCAGTTTATTTGTTGTGGCTTTTGTTCAATCTTTCGAAATTCTAAGGTGGTAGCTCATACTTTAACTAGGTCTATTCATTTGGGTGAGATAACATGGATTTGTTTGAATGTCTCCTCGTTGTGTTGTTCACTTTCTTTCTTCTTGATAAATAATGCAATTTTCTTTTTCTTTTTTCTAATAAAAAAACAATATTAATTTCATAAGTTGAAAGAGGTAGATTTCACAATACTAGTTAACAAAAGATAAATTTTAGAATAATTTTCTAGAATTTGCCAATTTTATTGTGTATGAGAAGCCCGTGAAATCTACGGTGAAGAGACAACAGGAAGAACTCCGCAGATATCCAACGGGAAATAAGACTCCTTTCATCACTCAAAAACCACGTATTACCCGGGAAAACCCATCCGACCAATCATTCACACCCACGCGCATTTTAGCATCGACCACAACGCAATCCCCAAAATACCCCCATGAGGCAGCCGAACGTTAAAACCACCCTTGCCCTTCTCTTTCAATATAAACTCTCTCTTCCCGGCGATATCTAATATCTTCTCCTCTTTTACTTTTCCTCGCTCAATAGCAATCCCAAATCTCCTCTAGGGATTTCTGATCTGAGCTCTCGCCTGAGAGTTCGTCCTCTCTTTTTTTCTCCGATTTCAATGGTGTTTTCCGGCGACGCTGAAGAAGGAGTTAGAGACTTGGCCATGGCTATTGGACCTGAGCGGACGAAGCCGCCGCTTCACAATTTCAACCTACCTTGCTTGAACTGGGGTAATCAGAAGCATCTCCGCTGCCTGGATTCCGCCGCCGTTGGGGATAGGAATCGCGCCAATGGTACCTCCGCCGATCGCATCAGAACCGTCCGATCTCCGCCGTCGAAGTTCGCAGCCGTACGGGATTACGAAGTCCGCCGGTTCAAGAAAATCAAATCGAACGACGCTGGCGCCTACGAGGAAGGGATCGAGGCCGTTGGAGAGGAGGTTATGTGCGAAATTAAAGCTGCCGCCGATGAGTTGAAGGCCACGATTTTGAGAGGAGTATCGGAGGGAAGCGACGGGAAAGCGGTGACTCGGCATCAGCGAGAACAGGAGGAGGTTAACGATGCGAAGGAGAAATCTCAATCGGCGGCGGCGGAGGAAGAGGCGGGACCGTGGAATCTGAGAACAAGAAGAGCGGCCTGTAAAGCTCCGGCCGGCGGAAATTCAGTCAAGGGCAAGGCGGTGAGAATTGAGGAGCCGAGAGCAAGTACTCGTTCTCCGGCGAGGAGCGACGGGGGCGCGAAATCGCGGAGTCTTCTGAGATGCGGTAAAGAGAAGGAAACACAACAGCCGAGACCAGAGTTTACGGTGGCATTATCGAAGAAGGAGATCGAAGAGGATTTCATGGCGATGCTCGGCCATAGAGCGCCTCGGAGACCAAAGAAACGGCCGAGAAACGTCCAAAAGCAATTGAATGTATGTCAATTCAGAGATTGATTTACTCTTTTTATAATCTTATTGAATGCTTTTTCCTGATCTTTGGATTGATTCGATCTTATTGTTTTGGTCGCAGATGCTATTTCCTGGGTTATGGTTAACGGAGGTCAGTGTTGATTCATACAAGGTGCCGGAGCAGCCCGAAAAGGGCAAGGTAACTGTTCTTGTTTTCTAGCCTTATTTTAATGGTTGATTGTTTGCTGAGATTCTGAATTAGAATGTGAGATCATGAATCTATTTGCTTGAATGTCTAATTGGGCGGCAGACTTTGTTTTTGACGCCCTACTACAGTGAAAACAGTTCAAAGCTTTCAATTTAGTTCTATCAACCCAGAGAATTGCATTATCTATCCCTGCAGCCTAGCAAGTTGCAAATGCTCGTTTTACCCATTTTCTTTGCATTCTCCATTGTTTCTGCTGCTTTTGCTAATTTATAAACAATTGTTTGCTTTTCCATTTCCAAATTTATGATCTTTTATGTGAAGTCTAAATCTTTAGTTTTTCTTTCCCTTGTGCAGAGGTAGATGTTCAAATTTTAGGACAGTGTCAAAAGCTCAAGGCCTGTGTTCTTTTTCCTGCTCTGGTAACTTTGTGAAGTGTAGGGATTGATTAAGTGGGTAGGTTTCCTGGTAATCCGTAGAGGTGAACTTGTATTGCTTGGTTTTGCTAATTTTGTGGCCTTTTTAATTATAATTCTTTCCTTCTACTTCATAGAATAACGTGAATGTAAAGAAAGGGCTGTTAGATGTCCTTAGCTGAATGGGAATTCCTTGTTTTCCATGACATTGTTTTCCTCTGAACTTGATTCCAAATGTGGCTTATCTTGAATTCAATCGTCACCTTAGTATGTGTTTTTTTTTTGTTATATTTAGAAACTACAATTGTATATGCACACACTGTTTTGGGGTGCTTATAACATGAAGTCAAATGATGCTCATAATTTGCCCGAGTTATGAACTTTCAATGGGGGAAAATACAGTACTTGTTTTGAAAGACGGAAGTGTATATATTGTTGAGCTTTTCATCTCCCATTGGGAAGTTTTCTCTTAAGTTTGAAGCATTGACTTTGTTTTAGGATCACCAATGTTATGACCATTTCAAAAGTCCATTGTAGCAAATAACCAAGAAGAGCAAATAGAGGAAATTCAAAAGTGTCATTGGTGTGTTATAATGTGTAACGAGAAGGCTGGCAACTTTTTTTGACAAGGAAAGTTTACCTTGAGGGAAGAAATGCAAGTAACTGAATTAGGATTTTTGGAGAAGTTGAGTGGTTGTAATATGGTGGCCAGCAGTTGTGATTTTAGTCTTGGCCATAATGACTGCGATTATTTAATTATCGCTTTGTCATGGCTGCTATTTTATTTGATGATGCAGAGTTGACTACCACCACGCGTCAGCTTGCTCTGTTCTACTTTTCACTTTTGTTCGGATTTCTATTTTCTACATGAATAGTTAAGATATACAAATCACGCAGTGACGGGGTAATTTATACAAAAAGATCCGGATGCTTTAAACCTTCTGTCATCTAACAGTTGAGAATTAATGGAATTGATAGATTAACATTTAATCACAATGAGAAAATATTTAATTAATTCTCAACTGTTAATTCTTAATTCTTGAATGAAGGGGGTGTAAAGAGTACAATCTTTTGTAAAAAAAAATTCAGGAGAAGAGTCTTTTGTGAAAATATATTATTAAGGGAATATATTAGTTCTCAGAAGACAAGTTGTGGAGGAGGCGAAGGTACTAAAATGTCACTCATCCCATTTAAGCCAAAGTTTATGCTCGATTTCACGGATTTCAATCAGATTGTCTTAGTCAGATTGAACCTAGCTGCCCTGCTGCCGAAGACCTGTCGTTGATTTTGAGATTTCAAATCTCGCCACCACCATACAATTGTTGTCGAACCCAGCATTGTTTGCCACCGAATTCTTTGATTTGCCTACAAGAACCGTTGAGATCAAATCTAGAAGGATCTCCGCCATTGAACCACCGTCACTTGCCTCTAATTCGTTGATTTCTCGTCCATTGCACTGAATCGCGCCGATTTTTCACTTGATCTCGCTGTTGTCGGGTTGAGATTTCCCAGCATCGATGAGATGGTTTGTCATTCGAAGTAACCACTGGAGTATGAGATCTTGTTGTTGCCGGTTCTTTCCCTTCTCGTTGATTTTTGGCGACTGTTTATAGTTCAAATCCAAAAAATTGGCAAGAAGAGAGCGGGTGTAGGGCGTTTTCTGGTGATATTTCTTCGCCGGAAAAGTAGGCGACGACGAAAATGGTCAGGTTGAGATTTCCCAGCACCGACAAGATGGTTTGTTAGTCAGATTAACCACAGGAGTATGAGGTATAATGGCGGTGTAAACCTAAAAAATCCACAGGTATAAGGGCTTTATACATCAAATGAGGTATATGTATAATGGGCTTTATACCTTTACTAGTATAAAGACTTTTATACCAAAAAATCAAGTAAAAACATAATTGAAGAGATAACAAAATAAAAAGAAACATAATTTACTTTTTGTCTTTTTTTTTATGAAAAAACTTAAAAAAACTTGTAAATGGTAAAATTTCCCTTCAAATAAAGTTTGCTGAATTTCAAGATCGGCTCGAGTTCATTTTGACCAAGTTTGAACTCAGCTCAAACTTGTCAAAAACTGAACAAACCAAGTTTGATCGATTGGCTTGTTAATTGTATTTGTAGGCTGCATATTTTATATAAGATTTTAATGTCATCGTGTTTTATCATGCTCAACGCTTTGGTTTTTCCATGTGATGTGAATATATACTCATTTGACTCAAGTTTCAGCAAGAACATAACATACAATTGACAGAAATCTAAATCGCACAAAATAACAACACACAACGATTTTTAGAGAGGTTTCCCTATGGCGTTTTACGGCCACAAGACTA
>CAOJBJ010133430.1:0-10159 GCA_948291685.1 Euphorbia celastroides
CACTTTCTCATCTCATCACAACAGTCTGTATTATTCCTTCACTTTTCCAAATTCAATGCACATTTTTCCAGCTCAATTTTTAAACCCTAGAATTCATAGTGCTTAATTATATTCTCCTGCGTTTTTGTTTCTCAACCGGAAACCTAACTCCATTTTATATTGCTAATTAGAACTTGAAGCCATTTGTCGATAAGTTAGCAAAACGCCGCCGGTTTTAATAGATTTTTGTGTTGGGATAAGGCAGATTTTGTTCTGACATTCATGAACTCTTATTTTGTACAAATGATTAATTCCTTTAATGAAAATCTTTCATGTTTTGACATGTCTAGTTCAAAATGCATTATGGAAACTTAAATTCGGACAATATTCTTGCACAATGATGCATGCATCTTACCGTTGCTTTTGTGGACATTAATTCTCATTCGCAGAATTTAAGGATCCTCTATTTATTTATGCAAGTATAATGAAAAAAAGGTTTTTTTTTCTTCAAAAAAAGTATAGATAGTCTACTAGTTCTGGGATGAGCGAAATAGTTCAACTAGGTTAACCTGAACATTAAAGAGTGTTGCTCAAAGTTTATAAATTGTTCAAATAAACTTATCAGGAGGAGATTTTTCATAAAAAAGAAGTTATAATGAGGTTGAGTTAAGTGACTTTTATGGCTTTTCTATTGGCTTATAATTTAAAAGCAACACGTAGGTTTCTGCTACTTATAAAAATTAACTTTTAACATTTTATGTTTTGACCAAAGTAAATTACCCTAATGCCATTTTATAAATATTCAACACAAGATATTTATAAGCTATTTTTACCAAAAGCTACACTTGCTTATAAGTTGTCTATAAATTAAATTTTGAGTAACACTTAACTATTTATTCTTAAGCTACTTATAAATTAAAAATAACTTATAAGTAATAAGCTAAAAAACACAAGTAATGAGAAACACACATGAGACTTACTTGGAATTAGGAAAAGGGTATCCATCAATTTATGAATGATTTTGGCATACATGTTGGAATCATATGAGTTTAGGTATCTATCATATGAAATTAGAGCAATTGACTTAATAATAATGATAGGTTTCTATAGATATTAATTTGAAGCACAAACTCAAGAACGTGGAAGCACATGTAGTTGCCGATTGATAAAATTCAAAAAAGAGTGACTTTCTTGTGTAAACCTAGCTAGAATTCAATTATTTGTTGTTATAGTTTTGTAATATGTACGAATAACTAATAGTTCCAAATGTAGAGTAGGAGGCTATGTTTTAACAAATTGTAAATGACTATATGTATCGATAAGATAGTTGTTTCTCTCATTTATATAAGACTATGGTCTAGTTGCATGGAGTAATTTTGTTCAAAATTCTGAAAACATTTCCGAAATTGAAATATATGCATCATGAAGTCATAAGAACAAAAAAAAAAACTTATATAGGTCTTTGTGGATGAGAAGGAATACCTTGTAAAAAAAATTAAATTAGAACCAACCAAGGATCAATATATCTTAACACATATTTCAATTGGTATAGCGATTTTTGAGAGGAAATTTTGAACATTAGAGAATTCAAATCCTTTTTAAATCTTAAGTCAATTTACATTACAAAGATATGTGATATGTTCTTTGGATATTTCAATGAAATTATGTCCATAAAGGAAAACATAGGTAATAGACAACAACGTAGAATGTGTGTTCTATTCGTGCTGTCGGTGTCATGAACTTGTTGGTACCCTCTATAGTCTATACTATAAATTATAATAATTAGATGGGTTTACATTACATATAATAAAATACAATTTCGTAAGAAACCTTGACGGCTTTGCACATGCATTAATCCATACCCTCACAATCTCCATTATTGCTTCATTTATCCTTTAAATGTTGATGATATAATAAAAAAATTGATTAATTAGTTGGCCCCCTATTATTCATATTTTCGTGTTTCCATTAGCATCCACCAAAACATAAGCTAGTTTTCCTTATTAATTAGCTTTCATTTTAGCACAATTGGATTGGACCCTGTTCTTATCTTTAGTCTTGGTCAAGATTTAATGAATATAATGGGAATGAATTCGTATTGGGTTTTCTAATAAAGAAATGTATATTATGAACTTAAAATTGTAGAATCTTCTTTCCAAAAGAGCTAACCTTCTTTTGTACATTTGCTCTAACGTTTTTGTGTCCTGAATTTTGTATCACTATTTCGAAATAATTAATTTATTTTGTTTTCGCCATGGTGTAAAAGTGGATTCAATAATATAAGAAGATAAACGTAAGGGTAAAATCTTTTTAGCCTAACAAAGAAAAAACACAATGTCTTTTCCTTTTTCCAAAACTACATGCAAATAATTTTATCTACGTGGCTCGACAAAATGATGCCAGAGAGAAGCTCTAATCATTTTATGTGGGCCTTAATGGGCCACTAGAGTTGTGTGCCCAGCCCAACACTACCTCATAGTTTTAATAAAAAGCCATCACGTTGTCCACGTGCCTTAGGCAGCAAGGCAGGCCCCTAACTAGCCAAGATGTACGTTTATGTATAATAATATAGAACACTTTAATAAATAATAAATTTAAAGTTGATTAGAAACTTTTAGGTGAAAAAAGGCCACGTAGCATTGCAGCTACTTACACATAGGTGGTTTGATTAGAAATCACTTAAAAATGTTTTTATGTAATAGCATGGTGACATGGAAAACATTATTTTTGTTGTGTATATAATAATCTAAGCCATCTATATGGTACAGTAGGAAAGATAATCTCAAAAGAAATAGACAGGTTGAGCATGAAATTTTTCTATTTCATTATCATATATGATTAAATTTTTCACCTTTTGAAAATATATTATAATTTAAATTGGTCCAACATTTTCACCTTTAGTGTAAAGTACAAATACAAGGTCAATATAAAATTATACAGAGCTCACAATGAATTCCACATTGTGCCTTATAATATAAAGTCCTTGTAAATTCAGTTGGGCTCTGCGTTCAGCCCATATGAAAAAGCCTTGGAAGTTATGATCCATTAAATATTGGATTTGGGATCCGACGGTAATCTCTCTCTCTCTCTTCATATATATATATATATGAAGACGGCAATCTTAATCTAAGCAAAAAGATGATTTTCCCAAATCACAATTCGACATTTGAGCTCGATCAAGGAATGAGGTTGTTTATTTGACGAAGTCCCCTATCTACAACATCCAACCATCATATACATTTTCCAAAGCTAATGATCACATTTATGAACGAAGAACAAAAGTTTACTTATCAACTTACCAATTTAATGTAGTACAAAATGACATGTATTAAGATGGAAGTGCAATTCGAGTAAAAATAAGTTCAACTGTTTATAAGATTTGGTACGGTAGGTAACACATACTCCCTCCATCTAATTTTGTTAGGCAATGTTTCCATTTTGGGTGTTAAAAAAAGATAGACATTTTTCTATTTTTAGTTGTTAGTTAATGATAAATATACTAAAATATCCTTACCAATAACTACTCTTATCACTTGCCATTATTTAGTCAAACTTATTCTTCTTAATAAATGAGGGTATTATGGTAAAGATAACTATTTTTTCTTAATTATCGTGAAATGAAAATATTGCTTATCAAAGTCGGAAATATGAAATAGAAGAACCAAATTCTAATACTTCTAAACACAGTTTGTGGGAAAATTCAATTTTGGACCCACCCTTGTTTTTCAGTTCAATTCTTTTCTTAATTAACCTTCATTTTCCTTTTAATTTCTAAACTGCCACTCCACATGATAATTTTACAAGGGTGGGTCTAAAATTGAATTTTGTAACTGGACCACCCTAAATTTCCCCAAAAAGTCTACATGAAATTTATCAAAGCAAATTCAATAATGGCAATAGAAACATCAATTAACTAAATTGCAGCAACATATAGACTATGTATTAAGAGTAAAATTAACAATGAATCTAGTAGTACAAAAGTAGGAGTTTAGGACTCACCCTCACTACCATCACCTTTAGGACTTTCAACCTAGGTGGCAGTGGGAGGACGCCATTGCATTTGCAATAGGGTGTTGGAAACAAACAAAAACTTGAAGAGTACTATAAAAACCGTTTAAGAGTGCCGCACGATGGCTGTATCCAAAAATATTGAAGTATAGAAGAGGGAAATTGCACTGCCTATCTTCCGGGCTTATGGAAATCCCTTTCTTTCTCATACTCATATTCGTACAAAAATTCTTTTTGCCCTGTTTTCTTTCTCTTCGTCTTTTTCATCCTTCTTTTTCTTGAGATAATAGATCAATAGTCCCTAATAAAAGTACCAAAATTGTAGGCAATATAGAGAGAGAAGTTTAAAACCAGCGAAGTTGATAAATTGCAATGAAAGATAAAAAAAATCACATAAAAGTATACCAGATCGAGGTATAACGATGACACGTTTCTGGCTCTCGATGGCACCACAAACAAAGGCTTTTGGGATGCGCCTGAAGTATCGTTATAATCACCCATAACGATTAGATTGAAACCCCACTAGGGTTTCAATAGTTTATAATTATGGGAAAGGAACAAAATATGAAGAATAAACCACCACCATTGAGCTTATTAAGGGAGCTCTAAACTTACAATTGTGAGAGAGAGGACAATCAAGAAGGGTTGCGTGGAAGAGAGAAGGATGGAATTTAGTGAAGAAAAGAGGGAAAGAGAGATAAAGCGAGAGTGAGGAAGGGAGGGGCGAAACAGAGAGAAAATAAAAAAAATGGTTGGAAAAAAGCATAGGTTCTCATAGTAACCGAGTCTTAAGAAAGAGAAACGTGTCTGACATCACAAAAACAAATTATTAAAATCGTGGAATAGCTCAACCTCAGTCTTTTTCAGGGCTTTAGAGTTGGTTTCTCAAGCAACCGACTCCATTATGGTGATGCTATAACCCTTTTTTATACGAGTGTTTCCTTCTCCTATATAACTTTTGAAATACTTTGCTCCCAAGTCAAATCCTAATAAAAAATTACCAATGAAGGCAAATCCAACTGAAATTTATGAAAAAAGAAAATGGCGGGAGAGGTGGAATGACTTTCCAGAGAGCTTCTGAGTACAATTACTTCTAAACTACCAATATACATCGCGGCTTCTACCTCGTTGATATCAAGAGCATGGCAAAATGTGAGGACTCTGTTGCTAGTTCTGAGCTTCGTTTGTGGTGGGAGGCACCCTCAATAGTTCCGGGCTATGGTTGAAAGATGCATTGTAAGAGTACATCTTGACCTCAGAATCCGTATATTTTCAATTCTAGTGACAACATTTTTTTTATGCTACTCAACTATGCAACCATTGATGGTTGGATTCGATTCTCCTTACAGAGGAAAGTTGGGGAACTGTCGATCACTAACATGGAGGGTATTAATTTATTGGATGGTGTTCAGTTTCGGCTTTACGTTCCAAGTGTTGTGTTCTTCGAAAACCTTTTGTAACCACTCTCCACTTTGGGTACTGAAACTTGACTATGCCTCAACATTTTAATTGAAAAACATTTAATTGTTCTGAATCTTTGCGACTCTGCTATTCCGGATGGTTCAAATTGAATTTTCCTTTTTATAAGGCTATTAACTAGATTAAACTCTATGTCTATCATTTTTGTTTAAATTGAAGTTTTTCAACTAAAAATTTTCACGAAGCTCAATCAATCCATGAGAATCTTACATGAAGTGTCATTCAATCCGTTTTTTGGTCATACTTTCCGTCAATGTATGTGATGACTGCTTCTCTTTTGTAGAGTAAAAGAATTAGGAATGATTCTAGAATATTAAACTATGTTGTCAATTTTAGTCATTTTTAGTCAGTGTTTTTACTATTGTCATTATTACTATTTCTTAAAGGTAGGACCAGCTATTATTTTTTTCTAAAATTATCAACCAATTCAGTTTTTTCCGATGAATTGTGTAAGAAAAATAAATTCATAAAGATAGGACCAGCTATTATTCACTCGAGACATTCAAGGTCTATGGTCTCTATGGTGTTGTAGCCTGAATAATGATCAACGTTAACCTTCCGTATACTCTTCTGAACCCCATGATCATGACAAAATGGCCGACCAAAACAATATCTTTATCCTCATTCTCTACTCTAGGTTCCGTAACTAGAGAGGTATTTCCATCAACCAGGAGAGTTTGATGTGGCATATACATCCCAACCAACACTGTCATTGTCACATGCTTTGGAACAATTTCACCATATAAAAACTTGCTTCTTTTTATTATATCGTGCCTCTTTATGACTGTTTAGCACCTCGAAACCAACTGTTTACAAAATATAAAAAAACTAGCCTACTCCATCATAATTCTTATATACCCACCATCCCAAGAGCATTTTATTATTGCTTCGTTGCCACCCCATCTTTAATTAGCTATCTCATTACTTCATGCATATTGAGGAGATACTTTTTTGGCGTACAAAGCAAGTCAATCTCTCTCACGGGTTGAACTTGCTGCCTACTATTTCGCCTCAGCTTGAGGAAATATATGAGACCCCCTGTTGTAACAACCACCACAATAATTACAATGACAATTACAATGACCAATGCAGTGCCTTGTGTGATAGCCATGGGTCTTGAAACTTAAGATTTTTTTTAGTTTCAGATAATCACTTGAACTCCAAAGCCTCTATTTAACATTGAAACTAAACACTATTAAGGAAACATGCAACTTTTCCAACTTAATGTTGTTTTTTGCTAATTGTATAGAAAGTTTAACGCACACGTTCACGATTTAATACTTCTTTGTGAAACTTTAGTTCACCCTCCAGTACATTACTGAAAATTGGCAAAATCCATTTGCTTCTTTTGTTTTTTCTTGTTGTTCGCAATGTTGGAAAAATCCATTATTGGTGGGTGTTAATTAGATTCTTTCGTCATTATGATAACACCCTATTAATTTACAAAAGTTCCATTAATCTTTTGAATTTACTACAAGTGTACTGTTTTGTTTTTTAATACCACATGTTAAATTTAAAGAAAATTTGAAAAAATTACATCTTTAATAAAGTCGAATTAACTAAATTTGAATACATAAAACTGAATATTTAAATGAAGTGAAATTTTTATTATCAAATAACAACAATACGTGTTTCATTACAATTGCTTTTATCTAGTTTAAATTAATAAATATTATCAACATTCAACGTCTAGCTCCAATTCGAAACAAATTGTCTAGGATTACACTATTGTGAACCATATACTCAATTGCATGAAACAAATTTGAAAAAATAACATTATCAGTTGAATGTCATGAAGGGCAGTTTAAATTACCAAGCATGTTCAAGTTATATACAACAATAACAGATTTCTTTGGATTGGTTTGGGCATCGATGTAGTAACAAATGTTTCCTAACAAATATTTATTAACCCCTAGTTTAGGCAACACCTTTCTAAACTAGTAGCAATATTTTGCACATAAATATATTTTTCTATAAATTTTACACGTCTTGTAATGTTTTTTACACGTTTTTGTAACGCTTTCTAATAATGTTGCTATAGATACTTTTTTTCCATCAATAATGCAACACTTTAGAAGTAACGTCTATTTTTTTGTTGCTATAGGCCTTTTGGGGATATCATTTGAAGAAAATTAATATAGCGTTTAAGGAGAAAGGTTGAATTTGATAATTTTTTTGACTGAAAAATATAGTCTATTAAATCAAATTAGAAGCAATTACATCTCTAATTAAAGGTGGATAAACATAAAGCTAAATCCCCTTACATGTCAAAAAAATCGGTTGCATTAGCTAAAAGCTACGCAACATGATTCGTAGACTTGACATAGACAATTCTAAAAAACTCAAAAAAACAAACTACAAGAGTTAAAACACTGACATACACACGACAAAAACAAACAAATTTGCTTTTGTAATAAGACGGAAATGTCCTTAGACAAGACTTATCACGGAAACAAAATATAAATCTTGCAACCTATATTTTCTTAACCTTCAACTAACGAATTCAACAATCATAAAATACCCACTTACTCCATAACATCAAAATTTTATAATTACTTTCACTTGTTCATATTAATTTCTTAAACTTTACAAAAATTTAGTATAATGTTGCGTTAATATGCAATTCTACATGTTAACTCATGATTGTTTTTTCTTCAAACTTTAACGAGAAGAGCCCATCCACATAAAAGCATGATGTTGCGATTTTGCTAACTTTAGGAGTTATGAAAAACAACTAATAATTCAATATAGTTGGCAAAGGGTGGTAAGTTAAGGCTGCTCGAGATATATTTGACCTTAATTTTCCTATTAGTGCGTTGCAAACTAGAGAAAAAAAGATATACATTGGCAAAACTGTCTATCAGATTTTGCTAAGTCTTGCAAGTTTATTTGACTATATCAATCGACAATTCACTTCAGGCAATAAAATAAACTTGAAATTAAGAAGCTATAGCAAAGATAGATATGAAATTAGGTCCTTGACTTGTATTATTAATACAATCAACTAATCAGATACAGTACCTTGTGGCAATAACTTTTTCAGAAACTGCTGATGAAATTTTGATTTGTGCCAACTCGACTCCACGTATAACTTTATCATATTAAACTATTATAATATTACATAGTAGTTGTCGGTTGGAATGAGAAAACACCACTTCGATCTTATTTATATTAAAGTACATCAAACTTCAAAGCACCAAGTAAAGAAGATTCTAGCTTCATTGTCTTTGCAATGAAATTGAATGAATATTTTACATGACACTTTCTTCTCCAGAAACTTTATTTAATTTTGTCATCATTACAATTAGAAACTATTAGGATTTGGTCAACCAGTCTCGTGTTTACTAGAATTATCTATACACCTACCAGCCACCTTTCTTAACAAATTGAATTGCCTAAAAAAATCAATATTGAATTTTGAATATCTCACTGCATAACTACTTTAAATGTACAGTATACTCTAACTTGGTAATAGTTTTGCAAAGTTTATCGAGTGTTAACCATTTTAATTTGATTTGGTAGAAATAAAATTTGGAGTAAACAATATATTCAGCTGATGTATTCAAAATTTAACCACCTACTATTTTTTTATATTTTTTACTGTATAAAAAAAATTATTTTCCTTCAAAATAAAAAGAATGTGGTAAAATTTTTGGGTTATGTGATTGCAGTTGACAAAATATATATGATAAAAAATTATCTTATTTTATCCTTGTATATTTTGACATCGCTGTTAGATATATTTTTCATGGTGAACGAGGAGGAAGAGTCGAGAAATAAATCAAATATTAAGTATACAAGAAAAGAGTGAATATTTTTAATACAATAATAACTTGTTTAACAATATTTGTATACGTATGTACACTTACAATAAAAATGCACAAACACTTCAAAACATGAACAAAGTTAAAAATGAACCAAGCCCCAAGGAATCTAATCAACCCTAAACATGAAAAAATCAAATCGATCCAAATGGATTATCAAACACACACTTAATTAACAAATTAATAATCAGTAAACAAAATCCAGAGCCAAGCGAGCTGAACCCTAAGTTTGCCATCTGAACTCGACCACTAAAATCCGACTTCTGGTGCCCCATTCATCAAACACTTAGTGGGCGACACTTTTGAGTAGGCCAAAAACTCGCCTTGACCTTTAACTTTAACCTGAACCCCAACTCTCTCATCTCCAGGCTCAAAGAACTCCAATTCCTGAATCGTTCCACCACTATTAAACATATTAGTCAACCCAATTGGAGCAAACTTGATATTTGACCCCAACTTCTTAATCGAATGAAGATGGCTCGAGAGTCAACGGAATCGCAGAAGATTCCGGTGTGGTCAACCGTAGTTTTTGTGCTTGATTGAGATAGACTGCGTACTCCTCTGATTTTGCCACGTGGGCGGAATCTGGGGCTTGGTCCCATTCTGACACGTCGACGGAGCCTGTGATGTGGACATTTTATATCAAGAGCCCGGCTTTTTACACCCCATCTCAATCAAACCGTTGAATAATTAATTAACATTTAATTAAATACACAATTTGAGATAATTAATTATTAGATTGGAGTGGGGTGCAAAAAGCCGGGCTTTTTGTATAACTTCACACTCCAAAAACTCCCCAAAAAAATCTCTTCTCTCTTCTTTTCTCTGCTTTTGGGTAATTATAACTTTTTTCCCTTCTCCTTTTTATG
>CAOJBJ010133864.1:0-12487 GCA_948291685.1 Euphorbia celastroides
GATATAAAGTTGAATTTAATGCGAAATAAACAGTCAAGAGGCAGAAAGAACAGATAGATAAATTTGATATGCGGATAATCAATGATTAAAATTTCTAGAATTGAAATAAAGAAATTAAGGATTGAGTTTGTTGTAAATAACCATTCAAGCTTCAAAACAGTAAAGAAATTAACTCACCTGAATGGTTTTAACTCAAAGACAGCTGAGCAAAGTCAAACATTGAGAAAGATGAAGAGTTAACTCAGTAATGAACTGCTGGGCATACGTTTTAATCTAGCTCCCCAGACAGTTAACTCCTCAAGGATGGGACATGAAATTTCAAAAACCTTATTTTGTTGATGGACGACTAATCTTTTCAAAGAATTGGAAAAGACAGAAAGTCGGACAAACCCGAGTAATTCCATGAATTCGAGGAGCGGACTTCCAGATAAAATACTCTCAATCGCTTGATTAGACAAATTGCAGAAGCTTAAACGTAATTCCTTGAGAGATTCCCAACTGACCTCCTTATTCGGAATAACCGAACAACGAACCATGTATAGTTTAACCAAAGAAGCAAGTTTGAATATGAATTTGGGAATTTCATCATCTAACCAGTTGCAATACTTTCAAAGATTTAGAAGCAATAACTAGCATACTAAACCCGTAACGGTTGACTAGTTTAAATGAACACTTAGTTCCACTAGATTTGGACATGAAACTATAAAAAGACAACACTTTCAAAGATTGGGAAACAATTGAAAAGGGACCCACATAAGCTCCGATTATTTCCAATGATTCAAGCAACGGACTGCCAGAAACAATGTTATCATTCCCTTGACTGAACTTATAATCCGTCTTTAGTGACTTGAGAGATGGAAAATTTACTCTCCAACTGGGATTGATATCACAATTATATATCTCTAATTTAACCAGAGAAGCATTGTCGAAAAGGAACATGGAACAATAAAATGAAGCGTTAATAGAAAAAAAAACTTATCATTAACCTGAGACTCGATTCTTCTTTTTGTAACTCCAGAGCTTTCTTCCATTGTTGCTATGGAACAATAAAATGAAGCGTTAATTGAATAAAAAAACTGCTCTTCTAACATAAGAAAACCAGCAGAATACTTACTGTTCGTCGACAACCTGCGAAAGCTTCAAATATTAGAGCTTTGTTGAATCCACAGATATTCGATTCAGATTTTCATCAGTTCGTGTTCTTGACTGCAATTTGAAGATTCACGGATACAGATGACAGATTAGGGTTAGGAAATTGGAAAAGATGAACAATGGGGATTCTCTTTACAGCAGCTCTGTTTTAGCTTGGACTCGGTAAAAATGAAATGGGCCTGATAAACATGTAAGAGATGTTGGAGCCCACATTAACTTATTAAAATAATAAACAAGTTTAAAAGTAATTAACTAAATGAAGATTTAAGAAATGTCGAATTTATTCCACTCGGTCGGATTTATCAACTCAACTAATAACCCACTTCTGAAAATTCAATGAAATGCACGCATTCTTGATTTTTTATAATTTTTTATTTATTTATTGTTAAAGTCTAACTTAATTATATTTCGATACACTTTTTTTTTCTTGTAACTCTTCTTCTTTGTATTAGACCTATTCTCGAACTCGGGTTTTCCCTTGGTCTGGTTCGAGCCCGTTCAAAATAGACAGACTTAGATATTTCTTTTAATACAAAGTACGTCCCGAGTTATTTTGATACTACATTTTCACTATTCTATTGGAGATGGCCTCAATGAATTTTGATGATACATTTTCATTGTTCTAGTTAGTTGTACTTACTATGGGTCTGTTTGGCATTGCTGTCAGATCTGCTGTCCCTAAAAGTTGGTATCATAAACTTTTCATATAACATCATTTTTTTGATTTTGATAGTGCATTTTGATCCTTTATATTAAAAAGTTGAAAAATGACAAAATAGCTTTCCCAAAATTATAATCTGCTACTTTGATAGTTTCAATGGTGTCTTTTCAAATTTCGAGGACATAGGAGGAGTGTATGTTAGTTTT
Source organism: Euphorbia celastroides (assembly GCA_948291685.1). Lineage (NCBI taxonomy): Eukaryota > Viridiplantae > Streptophyta > Magnoliopsida > Malpighiales > Euphorbiaceae > Euphorbia > Euphorbia celastroides. Next base: position 2,020 of record CAOJBJ010133864.1, read on the forward strand.
ATACGAAGATCTACAGGAAAATCTTGCATGTGCTTAAAATCTTACAAATGTTTATCATATTACTTATTAGCTTAGCTGAAAACCAAATTTCTATTTCAAATAGTTTTTTACAAACTCCTGTTTTGATTTTAATTAATAAAATTAAGTGAAGGCTACGGTGATTTTGTTTTTTTCAAAGTTCATCTTACTTTGTCTTTCATCATCATTGAATTAGTTGGGTGAAATTCAATTCAATGGTGATGGAGGCAAAGTAAGGAAAAAATTAAAGTCACCATATTATGACTATTCACAACAACAAAATTGCATAAATGGGAATTTACCATAAACACCACCCACCTTCAAGCAACATAAAGGGATAAAACTCAAACTAGGTGATAAAATTTTGATGACTGTAAAGTTCAATTTTCAAATGAATAAGAACAATAACTTAAGAGAATAACAGTTCTTGCCCATACAAATATCGGTTGTCATTACACAACCAACTACATTTACAATGATTTTGACGAAATAAACATTTTAACACGTATATAACGACGATAAACAGATTGTTTAATGATGTATTAAATAAAAATAACATAATAATAATCATGCAATAAACATATTGTCTAATGATGTATCAAACAGAAAAAGTATATAATGACGCAAAAAAAAATGATATTTCTCATAATGTCAACAACCAAATGTAGTTAACGTGTAAATATTTCACGTCTAATTGAAATTGAATTATACAATAAATATAATAAATTTGAAATATACACTAAGTATAGTAAAGAATCAGTCATTCTTTAATTAATTCAAATAAATTGATTAAATTGTATGAACTTTATAGCTCAAAGACATGTACATAAAATGTTTAAAGTGCTTTCAGGTGAAGATCGCACACATTGCATTTCACCATGAAATTTTAATTATTTGATTCACTGAATATCAAAAAATAATAAATTTTTAAATTGCATTTTTGAGAATCAATTTTTCTCAAGTATGTCATCATATATGTGATCCAATTCTACTACATAAGTTTGCTCGATGATGTGTCGTTTGCATCATTGAGACCATTATAAACATATGTAGTAAATCACATAAATATATATATTACTAAAATATATACCATATGTTTAATCACATAAACATAATTTATTTAGTTAACTCAAACAAAAATTAAAACATATATTACTTAAAGGCTTAATGCATCGGGATCCCCTGAAGTTTTCCCGAATAGCCCCTAGCCTCCTTGAACTTTCAAAAGCCCTCTAGCCCCCCTGAACTTGTTCATAAGATCCTCTCACCCTCCTAAACTTGTTTAAAAAGTGTTTTTAAACCTAGGAAATCCATGTGTCAACTTATGGTTGAATGAGAAAAAATGGAATCTTTGAAAAGTCAAGCCAATTAGAAGTCGATATGTGGCATTTAGGGGGGCAACGTGGTGAATTTTTGTAAGGTGAAGGGGGCTAATAGATACATTTTGCGAGTTCAGGGGGGCGAAAGGAACTTTTGAAAGTTCAGGGAGGCTATAGGCTATTCGAAACAACTTTAGAGAGTCCCGATACATTAAGCCTTACTTAAATATATCTAAGTTAATTATTCAAAAACTAATTGACTACATTAAATATATAACTAATACATATTTGATGTTAATTTTATGTTACACAAACATAAATTTCTATTAATTATCAACTTAAATAACTTTTTTGGATTCTGTTGTATACCTCAAAAGCCCTTCTAATACCTCATCTATTAAAAATGCACATTTGGTGTCTCACCTATCTTATAGCACATGAAATGCCTACACTAACGGTGTTAAATCCGTGTGTAATGCAGTTAAAAAACAGTGAGATTCCGTTTAAAAATAACAACTTAAAATATTAAAAGCTTTAAAACTATTTAAGAAACATATAAAAATAAACCAGTTAAAGTTTTTTCCATCTCTAACTCCAGTTGTCTCCCTCTTAGCTTCTCCTTCTTCTCACTTTTAATATTTTCATCTAATTCATTTGTGTGAAATTTTGTTGGATAACTAATAAAAAATAAGAGGCATATACCTTAATTTGAAAAGCTCTTTTGTGGTGACAAAGAAATGAGTTTGATATGATTTTTAATTTTGTAATTTTTTTATGAAAATTGTTTATTCCTGCAACAAGAATTGCATATATCGGTACAGATTGTTTGCTAATGGACTAATACATAATTTAGTGTTGCAATTAATAGGCACCTCACATTTTTTTTAAATAATCCTCCACATTTCAATTTCACAAGGTAGAAGCTAACATAAAATTTAATAGAAACGAAAAAAACACAAGCAGTCTTCAGGACATAAAATCGGTCAAAATTGCAACAACTGGAAGTGAAATAAATCAATTCAAAGATAAAGTTTATGTAAATTTCAAAAACGCAGGTTACAGTCATATACATGAATATATTTGAGAAATAATAGAGGGTTGTGGGGAATACAAGCATTTTTTGGTTGAAGCACTTCCGTAAATCAATTACATATTACTAAATTTTATAGTTTTAATTACTAAAATAGGCTGCTCAAATTAACAATGTTGACAAATCTGAATCAATTCATTATCTTGTGAAGAAACCACGAAAGGTTTGAAAGGATTTCACAGAAAAAATTAGAAGTAGAAAAGATGAGGTAGTAGATTCCAAACAAATATATGATGAAAAATGTTCCACGTTGACCTGGCATTCGCTTCTGTTAGGAAGCTGTTTATTAGTATCTGTTAGTGTAAGTATCAAATGTGCTTAAATAAGATAGGTGAGATATCAATTGGGCACTTTCAATATATGAGGTACCAAAAAAGCTTTTGAGGAATAGTACAAAACCCAAAAAAGTGTTTAAGTCATTAATTATCACATAATTAAGTATTAATACTCTAACTATATTACACAAAAATTTTATATTATAAAACTCAAGTATAATCATAGTCAACATATATTGATAATTAACTTGAATAATTAATGGTATACAATTTCATCATCAAAATTCACAAAATCATCACCAAAACAACAAAGCTCTAATATCAATGAAGGAAAAATAAAGAAAGAAGAATTCATACATTTTTCTATACTCGAGAATCGAATAACTTGAGAAATAATGTGTTGGTCCCATAGGAGTATACAAGTTGGGTCAGAGGGGGTGAATGACCCTTTTTCGCGGAAACAAATTGCAATTTGAAAACAGTTCAGGTTCCAGAATTTGTGTAGGTTCCGGATGCTAAAAGAGAATGAACAATTGAAATTTAAATTGCACACTTAGATTTTTATCCTGGTTTGAGCCCACCTACTCCAGTCCCCAGAACTTTTGCTGGGCTTTAATCCACTAGTGAATTCATTTACGGGCAGGAATCAAGCCTTTTACAACTTATCTCTGAAAAGTACCCCTTTCCAGAAGTATGATATACCACTGAGCGCTGACCCACTTAACTAAGTCCTTTCACGGGATATACCGTTTCTAATCACTCCCTGATCTAGAAATTAAGTCCCACTTTTCAATCCCCTTAATTGAAAAAATTTACACTTTGATTTTTCACTTAGAAATTCTAACAGATTGAAAACCGGAGCTTGTTCTCTTGGTATTTGAAAGCCGATTGCTTTTGAAAATCACTTGCTCTATAAAGCTTGAAAGAATCAGGAGCTTCTGCATGCTCCTATCTCCTCTATTTATAGGTTGGGCAATAAATGCTACCATTGAAGAGGATGAAATCTGGTTCGTTGAAGAAGCTTGGTCTAGGCGCATCCGGACCGTTGCTTTGGCCGTTAGAATCATAGGATTTTCAGACATTTCCTTGTGTGAAAAAAATCCTCGTAGCCTCTGAATTGGCAGTGCTCTTCACGTGCTCCGGTATTGGGTAGTTGGTGATTTTATGTCATTATCACCTTGTTGTTTTTGTCATTTAGTGCTTCTCTCTTCATGAAATGCCTCGACAGTTGGTGGAAGAGCATTAAATGCACCTTGAAGACCGGATTTAATCTTCTTTCACATACTTGGACATTTTGAAATTATCTGATACCAGATCCTCCTCTATCCACGTGGATTTCAGATCTTTTCCCTACAGTTACGTTCCGAAAAGTCCAGATCCGGACCTTATCTTTTGACTCTGTCTTTGCGGATTCTGTTTATCTTCAAACTCATTCGAAGTGGGTCGGATCTTGTCTTGGATCAGATCTTCTGACTTGGTGAGCCATTTCCAACAATCTCCCCCATTTGATGGAAACAAAATCCTAAGGAAAATATTCAAACAAACAACAACATATATGTTTCATACATACTCCCCCACAATCCTAGGCATACATCTACTCCCCCATAATCTTAGCATAAATGCTTCAAATAATATTGAAGCAGATTGTGAAGGAAGTTCCGGATTTCACTATCATGCTTTTATTGTTAACAATGTGTTAACATCAATGAAGTTCTCATTACAAGTACAGAGTACAATAGCAAAGCATAAAAAATTTAAGAAACAAAAATAGATGGCTACCGAGTTTTACAAAGCCTATCTACTTCTTTTTATTCTACTAGGGTACTTGCTCCGGATTAGCTATTGCTTTTTTTCTAGCAGCTTTGTCTCCTGCTCCTCCCCCATTCTTCTTTACATCTCCTTTTCTCTGTCCCCCATAGCTGAAGCTTCTTCTTTTCCTCAGCTATTCTCCCCCATTTTGTTGGCATCAAAGGGGACTTCAACTAGGTCCGCTGTCATCCAGGCAGCTTCCCAAGCGCTAGAATAAGCAAAGAACTCGACATCTCCCTCATCCCTTGCTTCATTGATCTTTTGGACAGTCTCTGGTGGGATCCTGTAGGGCTGCAGCTCATCTGAAAAAACTTTAAAACTCTCCTTGAACTCCGATAGAAGATTGAGCATATATTCCTTGTCTTCAGCTTCCATGAATGGAAACATGGCCCTACTCAGTGCATAATGTGCCTTGTAACTCATAATAGCAAGGTCATACAGCTATTGCACCAGTTCTGGAGGAAGGGAAGAATTGTGCTCTTGTGCAGCTGGAAGGGGTTTGCTGACGGTTATGTCTCTCTAGCTTCATTGAGATGGCCTAGACATTCTCAGCAAGAGCATCCACAGAGGTTTTGATTGGGGATATCTCCTTGGTTAGCCTCCTGTGATGCACATCCAGCATGGATTTCAGCACTGCGTTGGTTAGTGCATTATCTCTTGGAGGAACTGCCATGAGAATCTTTTCCTTCTGGGTTGCAAGAGCTAATTTGATCTCTGTCATCAGTTTCTCTAGAAATTTTGATTGATCTTCCACGATCTCAGTTCTTATCCTCTTTTTATAATCAACCAGAAATTGATCAAACTCCTTTCAGATCTCCTTCTTAATCTTTCGAGGCAGTTCTCCTATTTCTAGCCTTTGCAGCATACCCTGAGTTGCTTCAGCAGTTGTCTATTCTGGCATCTGCATGCTTAACTGTAATTCTAGCATCCTCTGCTCCTTACATAGTCCGGAGCCGTGGTTGAATTGCTTGCTCAGTGACATAGACGATTGATGCAGTGGATGGTGCTTTGATGCACAAGTTCTCAATAGCTTCAACCACTGGAGCCATATTTATATTTCTGCTCATGGACTCAAGCCTTTGTTGGATGACCTGTAGCTCCCTCCGAGTGCTATACTCCTCTCCATTTCTCTCATGCACCTCATCCTTGAGTAGTTCAGTAGCCAACAGGAGTATGTTGTGTTGTGATCTCCTAATCTGGGATGAGTTTGGAGGAGATAAATGCCAAGTGGATTCTTCAGATTTTTCCTCCTCTTCTTACTGTTTCTGATGGTGCTGGGGTGGTTGAGCTTGTAGAGAAGGTAATGTGTCTCCTTCTTTCTACTTCTTTGGGACAGCGAGAGGAGTTTCATCCTCTACTTCTCCATTTTTGGATGAATCTGGAAAGAGAGATCCTTCATCATCAGAAATATGGCCATCCTTTCTCTCCTCCTTCAGGGTTGATTAGCTTCATTGCCTCAGATTTCTTCCACATTACACTCAGTAGAGGGATAAGTGTTGGAAGAGGTAAATGTTCTTGGCTTAGCTTTGTATCTCTGAATTTGAACTTTGAGGGAGAGATATCCTCCATATTTTCTGGTAGAGTGCCCTCACCTACAGGAGCAGTTGATTGTACTACTACTACTACAGAATTTAGAGTCTCCTTCCCTTGTGCTTCTACTCCTCCAAAAGTTGGTTGTTATCCAGAGTTGGCACCATGGGCTTCTCTCCCACTTATTGTTCACTGGCCTTCTCCTCAACAAGTACTAGGGCTTTGCTGGTCCCTAGAACTACATCCTGAACATTTCCCTTCAGCACGTCTTCTCCTCCAAGCATCACAAAGGACACCGGAGTTGGTATAAATAGCATAACCAGTTTGTTAAGGTTTGCTTCCTTCACCTCATCTTCTTCGGAATAGAGCCCTGCATCATCTAGTCCTTCAAGGGCCTTTATTTTCTCCTTTTCTTCTTCAGCTGGCTTCTCTTCTGCCACAGACTTCTTTTCCGCCACAGATTTTTATTCTTCAATGGGCTTCTCTTCTACCTCTCTGGGCTGTGAGAGGGCATCAATTTTCTCACCAAAATCCAGAAGAGATTCTTTTGTTGGATCATTCTCTTCAAAGAGTCTTATTTTCTACTCTCTCCTCCATTCCATCTTTTCACAAACTCCATACTTCCTCAGCTCTTTATATTCTTCCAACCCCGTTAGCAATTCCCTCACGATTATAGTGATCTGCAGGTTTGAGCCATAGCCAAGAGGAATCAACTCATGCTGCTTCACTCATGCTTGCATTGCAGTGAACTTCTTCTTCTCCTCCTTCTTCTTTTTGTATGTCACTAGTCCTTCTGTGGGAATCAGAGGAACCGGTGGAGCATCCATGGTTAGAGGAGGCTCTTCTTCAGGTAAAGTTGCTTGAGGAGAAGCTTCTGCAGGATTTTCACTTGTTGCTGCAACCTCTGCTTCTTCAGTAGCATCCTTCTACACTTCCTTTACTCCTCTCCGGATTCTCCTCATAGATCTAGAGGTTGGATCAGCTACTGCTTCTTCCTTCTTCTCAACACCCTTGGGTGATTCTGGTACCTTTTCTTCAACATTTGCTGGAGCTGGTCATTTCTTTCTCACTAATTGAGCAATTAGTGTTTCTTTAGAGTTTGTCTCTTCACTATCAACTTCTGCTTCATTGATAGTTCCTAGTCTCTGGCTCTTTGTTCTCTACCCTGGGATCTTTCTGGTAGTCTGTCTAGTAGTCTTTTGTGGAGATTGACTAGATGAATTCCTTTTTCTCGTCTTCTCCTTTGCAGCAGGGGATTTCTGCTTCTTCCTGCTGGGAGCTTCAACTTCTTCTCTAGCTGCTCTTAACAGCTTTCGAGCCTTCTTATCATCCCTTTCCTTGATGACTTTAGCTTCATCCCATACCTGATTTCTCAATAGATTATCGAATGTGTCTTCAATGATAGCCTTCCCGATTCTTACATCTCCTTCTTCTCCATAAGTGTCATTTACAGAGCAGATGTATGCTATCAGGCTTCCATATGCATACATGTTGTGCTTAATATAGTTGATTAGCAGCATAGAGGCACTGCACAAGGCAGTGATGATGGCTCAAAGCTATATTCTGTGATCTTCTTTTCGATAGAATTAAGTGGGAGACAATGTAGTGGACCTTCCTTGGGTACTCTAGCCAGTTGGTATAGTATTTGTCCCCAAAATGTCTCTCCGGAAGCCACATTTTGGATCATACTTGATTATGTTCTCATCTCCTTCTCTTCTCAGCAATAATCTATAGTTCTCAATCTCCAAGTGTTTTATAAACCACTCCGGATCAATGATGATCTCCTGGCCAGCCACCTTTGACCTAATCACATCTAGGTCTCTGTGGTGCATCATATTGTGATAATAATCTATCACTTTCTTTTGGTAAGTGTACTTCCCCACCTGCAAAAACTTCCCAGTCTTCTGCTCCTCGTTCATGTCCTTGAATGGAGTAGTCTCGAAGAGAAATCCATCTGTAAGATATTCAGAAGCAATGACATCCTTCACATTCTTATACCCAGTACTGCTGAAATCCTTCTTGTTTTACTTCTCATGCTTCTTAGCTTGATCTTCCAGGATGCTGGGAGTCTTGGTTCTTGCTATTTGAGTTTGAAGAAAACTTAGGGTCAAGAAATTAGGGTTTGAGAGGTTTGATTTTTGCAGAGTAACAGTGTGTTAATCACATAAGGAAGATGGGTAAGACCTCTGGGTTTATATAGACAGAGAAAGTTGGGGGTATATCGATAATCTGGATCTGTTAAAGATAACGGAACTGCTTTTGTGGCACTTACACGGAGTTACTAAATTTGGAATGGCTATTATTCGATCGATAAGGAGAACAATTTCCACTTCTATTGCTGCATTGATGACCGCCAATAAGAGAGCAGTTTCATTTTTGAAAATTTAAACTGCCTGTAACTTCCTGCACATTTCTCTGCCACTCACCGCTTTTCTCTATCCCTTATCGGGTGACGTGCTATCTGTTGATCCGGACCCAAGTTGTTGTAAACTTGGAAGATTTCTTCACTTCTTCTTCTTCTTCTTCTTCTAGAGCATCTTCAAATTAGGTTTGTCATTCCAATTGCCTCCCTTAGCCTCACAAACTGATCTTTACTTAGTGGCGTAGTAAAGATATCAGCCTTTTTATCAATAGTAGGAATATACACAAGTTCAACATCCTTTTTGTTGACTTGATCTCGGATGAAGTGATGTCTTATGCTAACATGCTTCATTCTACTATGGAGAGTAGGATTCTTTGAGACAACAATAGCACTTTTATTATCACACATCACTGGAACACATCCGGAATTGACTCCATAATCTTCAAGCTGCTGCTTTATCCATAGGAGTTGAGCTACACAACTTCCAGCAACCATGTATTTTGCTTCTATTGTAGATAGAGCAACTGAAGTCTGCTTCTTGCTTTACCAAGAGATTAAGCAGTCTCCTAGGAAATGACATCCTCCGGAGGTACTTTTCCTTTCAAGTGAATCTATTCCATAGTCAGCATCAATGAATCCTCTCAATATGAAATCTCCGTTACTTGGATACCACAATCCCACATCTGGAGTCCCAATGAGATATCAAAAATTCTCTTAGTTGCCTTGAGATGGGATTACTTAGGACATGACTGGAACCTTGCACAATAAAAAACAACATAATGAATGTCTGGTCAACTTCCTTTTCTTCCAAATCCTTTGAAAGTGATGTATCCGGACTCATAGGAGTTGACATTGCTTTGGACTGGTTGTGAGCATGAGATTTTCAGGTCTTGTTTCACGAGGTAATGACAATTTTGTCTCTTTGATTATATTCTAGGGTAATCCCCTTGAAAATCGAAGTTTGGTTATATCCGGGTATTCGAATCCATGGTTTTTGAGACCCGAAAACACCCAAAATAGCCCAAACCTATACTAGATCACATCAAATGCCAAAAAAATCCCAAAAATCCTCAAACCCCCCCCCCCCAAAATCATAAGAAACCTCTGGAGGTTTTAGTTGAGGCCCAGAAAGGCTCTGGAGGTCTTGTTTTCTCGGTGGACGCCCTGCAGGACCTCCACCGGACAAATAGGGCCGCTTGGCTTCCCTGGGCCGCCAAGCCCACCAGCCACTCTAGGATGCGGTCAAGATTCTAGATAGCAGAATCTCACTTCAAATTTCGAAAGATTTGATCAGATTCTGATCAAATCATACCTATTTCGCCTATAAATAGAACTTTAGGCAGCCATTTTCTTAACGGGGGGAATTTCGATAGCGAAGCTCTGCTAGATCCCAGACTCACCTTATGTGAAACCTGAACCACTAACTATGGATTCGATAACTCAAGGTAAAATACCCCCCGAACCTCATTTCATAGATTGTTCTCTGATTTTTCAACGTTACTGACTTGTTTTTACTTCTGATTTTTGCAGGCAAGGAGAATCGAAGGCCAGTAGCCCTTAGGGACCACTGGCAGTCCTGTGGGACCGCCGGGTTGCCGACTAGACTTCCAGTAGTCTTTCAGGGCATCTCGGCCCTCGGTTCGCCTTCCTATGTATTTTGTTTGTGTTTTTCGGTCTCAAATTCAATTTTCCATTTGATTTTTAAGACTTTTGATTCACTTTCAACTGTTTTAAATCTGATCTATTTTGAAACCGGAGCAAGAGAGGATAGGGTTTCGCTAGGGTTAACCCCTCTCTCCCTCCACTGGGGAGGTGGCTGCAAGTCTAGACTCATTTCATTTTGTTTTGTTTTTCACCGGTTTTTGTTGTTTTAGAGGCTATTTCGGGGTATATTTGTTGAACTGTGAGCCATTTTCGCGCCCCGAACTGCATTTAGCCTATTTTTAGTGTTTTGAGTCCAGTGGGACTGCTGGCCATCTTGTTGGTGTGCTGGCGGTCCCACAGGATGGCCGACGGTCTTATAGGACCTCCACCGGCACTTCAGGACCTCCAGGGTCCTTTCAGT
>CAOJBJ010134008.1:0-14322 GCA_948291685.1 Euphorbia celastroides
ATTATTCCGAGACCACTTCCGGGATCCTCGTTCCGTTGCGGACGATTTAAGTGGTATATTGGCATGCTTCTGGAGATTTTCACCGGAGCTGCACCTCAAACTTCGATCGGCATTTTGGAGCCGAAAAATCGAGTATTCACAACTGCGAGATTTCATTCGTTGAGCGACATTAAGCCAAAGCAAAACTTCAACCTACATCGAGCTGGAGTGTCAGCGGGCTTCGGGCATTAGCGAGACTGGTCCAACAATTACTATTGCATTGCATATAGCTAATCATTATATTGCAGATTTCATAATGAATCTAAGAGTTGGAACTTGAAGCCGCCTCCTTGTACCTAAAAGTGATCTCCATTTTTAATCCCAAGTTTCTATAGACGCAGATTTCTAAAAGCCGTGACAAGTAGAGAGCATCAACTCGAACGTTGAAATCTCGAGTCAGATTCACATTCTTCATCCGGTGATTATGCCACAGTGTCTCAATGCAACTATCCAAATGATTATTGATTATTCAGAACACACCACGAAAGACATCAAGTAAGTGTTATTCATATCCATACTGCCTCCTAAGACGATCTGGAGAGTAGAATGTCACTTTTGAGAAGCCGAGTAAGATGACCCCATTGTCCTCCATGCTCACGATGACTCGATTGATGTTCACCCAAGGACATACCCACACGATGTCATTCATAGACAAATTCGAAAGAGGAACAAGCCAGCTGCGAACTGAACGAGCCCGAAAGCTGCTATCTGTCTAATTCCGGCTGAAATAGTGAGAAGGGTTGTACTTGTGCCCTAAAGGAGGAGAATGTACGCCAAGTTTCTCCTGTAGCCACAGTTGCAAAATGTTGCATTGTGAGACACACTATGCTAGAATGTACTATCGAGAGAAGAGAACTATCTCTATTTGAAGAAGTATCTTGCTCCTATGAGCCGAAACAATACCATCATCATGAATGAAATCAAGATAAAATAGAGTCTGAGCTAAAACGATGCTAGCCACAGATCTTCTCGCCCTCATTTGTTCGAGCACGGGGATAACCTCGAAGTTGTAGATGTCTCCGTCCGTCTCACACAGAAAACATCCAAAGATAAGAAAGGCAAAGGTCCTTACCCAGCTCTCCTCGGTCAGAGACAATGTTTGGAAAACTTAAAGAGCTCCTCTCAGGTTAAGGCCAAAATCTTCATTTACTATAAGACTCTTAAGCTGCCCGCGTAGCTTGAAGAACTTCCCCAACTCATGATGAGATCGATTATGAAACCTGGGGATGACAATGTTTCCATCCCTGGGAATATTCAAAATTGCCGCAAAATCCTCCAACATTGGGCACAACTCATTATCACCAACGCGGAAAACCTGGTCGACCAAGTCCCACAAACTTGTTGCAGCCTGAAGGAAGTTCTTATTTGGCAGAATTTGATCAAAGATTTTCATATTCCATAAGCCATATCGATTGACTCGACGCTAATCATCATCAGCAAGTGTTGCCAGGAAAGCCCTCAACTCAGTGACTAAGACAAACATCTTATTTGCTGAAAATGCAAAAGAACTTTAAGAGAGAAGTAGAAAATTGTGAGGAAAATGTTTTGGGTGCATCTCTATTTATAGAGAAATTGTCAGAATAAGGCCAAATTGCAATCTAGCCGATTGGGTAGATTACACCCATGACAAGATATCGCATCATTCAGATCGTGTTCTCTGCCCGCACAAAATGTACATCAAAAGTTGTCTAAGAGTGGAAATGGCTGATCGGCCAGTTTTCTAGTGGAGACAAACAACTTTTTTGTTAAACGAACGCCAAAAATATATGCAATGGAAAGGAAAGAGTTCTTTTCATAAATCCGGAAAAGTGTTCACGCAAGCCTAATGTTCGATAAAGAAAAGAAAAATGGCTGCACAGAGCCAAAAATCACACTACTGGAACAAACTGCCATCGCTTGGGAATGGAGGATGAGCCAAGTTCTCGAATGGAATACCCGATCGATAGGCAAGCTGCATCTCCTCGAATTGAGAGGACAAGTCTTGAATTTGATCCTGAATTTGATCCTAAAACACATCGCATTGCATTTAGCATTTTTTTGTTTTGTTTTTGCATATGTACATAATGATTGCAGGAAAAAGAACTTACCGCCATAGCATGGTTGCTCGATGTCCACTACGAGATGGCAGAGTGTAGCATCCCTCCATCTCTCCTCCTATCCTCCATAGGAACCTGAACCAAACCAAGTGATCAATGAGTATAATGAATCATTAAATGGAACTAAAGATTGTGGTTGAAATTGCTTTCATGAGTAGTGTTCTCCGGCTCGAACCCCATCTCAAAGGGTGCAGTGGTTGCCAATGTCAGATACTGCGGAAGGAGGTCAATCCCGTAGATCATGAAAGGGATCGAACCACTACCATAGTCTTGATGTCCCTCCACGACTGTCTGAGGTGGTGGAGCTATGCTATAAGAGCCTCCTCCTCTCCTCTTCCGTCTTTGCTTACCGTGTGAGTTAAGGTCAGAAAAAGACAATAAATGAAAAAAGTGAAAAAGAGACTTTACTGATGTACCCTACGGGAGGACTCACCCTTGTCGGTACCAATCTGGTCGCCTAGACCGCCCTGACCATCCTGATCTCCAGCACCGGGATCATCACTGCCACCAACCTCAAAACCACTGCTGGACACGTCGCCAAACAGGTTCCTATCAAGAAACTCGAGAAGAGCCCTCCAACAAAACTCATCATTTGATGGATAACGAGATGAAATCTCGGCTCTCCTAACACTCAAGGAGAAGCAAGCCACAGTAGCTGAATCTGGGGAAATGTGGACCTCGAAGTCGTCCCTCATCAACAAGGTGAGATCACCTTGGGCCAACTGAGGCCAAAACACCCACCTAGGGACTGATGGAGGAATGCTCCGAGTTCCATCAGCATTGATCCTCACACGCTCCCCGAGGTACCTCTCGATGGATCAGGAACTACTTAACAAGAGATGTCGACTCAAGAAAGGCAAAGTTGCCCTCATCTCGGTACTTCAAGTGTCCTCTAGCCCCCATGGGTTATCCAAATTTTGAAAAAGAAGTTAATGAATGAGTTGAAATTGGTTGAAAATCAAAAGAAAATCAATTATGATGAAAAGAGACGTACCGCATCCCGAGAAATGGTCCGAAAATGATCAATAAAGTGAAGTCATCTAATGGCCTCCCAATTCTGATAGTAGAAGGGATAGCGAGGAAACCGATCAAAGCCAAATCTCTCCCTTGTCTTTGAAGTAGCAATGATCCCCTTCTCGATGAACCAGATCTGCAAAAATGTGGGAAAAGTCAGAAAAGGAAAAGGACATGAAAAGACAATTAAAAGTCAAAAAGTTACCTCCACTAGTGTCTGGCAACCGTGGAAGTACAAGTTGTGCAACCGAGCCAAAACGTCCAAGGCGAAGTAGGTCTGGGCCAAAATCGCTCTACCCCAAGCAAAGTCATTGAATTGACTAAGATCAATTAAATGGGGGAGCAAACTCATGTTGAGCTAAGAGGATCCAGTCAGAAAGAATAGCTGAGTCATGGCATAAAGGATGAAAGCTTAAGCCTCCACCCGTGGACTGGATGCCTGAGGGTTCTTGTACCAGAATTTCACCAGCTTGTCTGCTAAATTGTTGTCACTATCATATCCAGTGAGTCTCGTCACCAATACTGAGTTCTTCTGAGCATAGAACCCGTAGTTGAAATAGATGACGGTCCCATCAAAGCGAAAGCTGAGAATGGCACAAACATCGATTGGAGTAATAATATACTCCCCACAACCGAGATGGAAAATTTGGGTCGAGTCAGACCATCGACTGAAGAGCTCACCAATGCGAGAAGAGCGAATCCGAGGATAGCCACATCTCTGGTTGTAATCCTGGAACTGCATGAATCGGTCGAGAAAAGTCTCATCCACGATGGCCCTCGCACCGGGGCTAAGCTTCCTATACCACTTGTGCGGCTTCTGGATATTCCCCGGGCATTTTCACAAAAATCGCTTTTTAAGAGAAAAATGAATTTTCAAAGCTGTTTTATAGAATCCTATAGCTTTTTCCTAAAAAAGTTATACATTTTTATAAGCATTCTATACCTAAAATAATGATGAGTTGAATTGAAGTTTTCAAACGAATTTTCACTAAATCTTGAATTTTCAAACCTATTGATTGTTCCAGTGATTGTTTGAATGCTATTTTCTAAATAATTATTCAAATGCTATTTTCCTAAAAATTGCACTTAAGAGCTATTTTCCTAAAAAGGCTACTTTCCTCAAGATGGACTTAAGGGTTCAATCTAAGTTTTCCTCATGCTTTAAATCCCAAAGATTTTTCTAAAAATGCATTGAATTGAAATAAATTGTTTAGAAAAATTGAACTTACCGATTGTCGGGAAAGATGCTCCGAGCGGTTAAGCGCCTCGGGAATGTATTCACCCGCCGCGACGTTCTGATAAGTCCAGTTCAGAGGCATACTGTAACGAGCAGCAACATACTGGATAGGAATTGTAACCATCTCCCTTTCAATAAGCACCTGAACAAGCTCATAGTTGGAAGGCAGGCTTTCGACCCAAAAATTAGAGAGTTTTAGCCGCATAAAAGTGATTAAAAATTGAAGCAAAAACCCGAAAGACAAAGAAAATGCCATTGGGTTTCGGAAATTCGAGCTAGACGATGCAGTAAAATAATGGAGGATGAGAAGAATGAGAATTGGTGGAGAAAAAGGAGTCTCTCGGCTGAATTTATAGAAGATGTAATCTAGTCGATCGACTATATTACACCCTGAAGTTATCATTACATGCTAAAGTTACCGTTGCAGTAACGTTCATTTTTTCAGCCAATCAGGTAAAAGTGCAATCTAGCTGATCGACTAGATTACACAATGCAGTAAATTTCATTGATTGCTATTTCTATTTTAAAAATTAATTTTCCTAGGCATCCCCGATGCCCAAATTTTATATCCTTACATAAAAAATTGTTTTTCAAAAATTGGTGGACCAAAATTTTCAAAAATTACATTTTTAAAAATTATACTGATGCACAGCCCAGTTGGCGCACTTTTCGAGCTCGAATCACAAATTGATCAACTAATAGTCCCACTGGAAAATTGTCAAAAACCCGAGTATGGATCCATAGCGGACCGACTATATTGCTTGTCATGACCGAATTCCCCATTGAATCGGATCACTTCATGTTTCCCAAGGAAACAAATGTTTTATCCCTAGCGGATGTTGAAATGTATTCCCCTAGCGGAAAGTTTTTCCAACACACGAATCCATAGTAGACCACCAAATGCACAATCCCAAGCGAATTTTGATGATTTATCTATTTTGGAAAATTGTCTTTTAAAAAATTATTTTCGAAGTTGTTTTGTGTCGCAATTCGACCGCACTCACTAGTTGCGCATGATAACTTTTAATTGTCTTCCAACAAAAGTTTTACGCGCGACGGGCAAACTGTGAGGACGGTCCACCCAGCCCGATGATGAATGTTTAACCTATTTTAGGTATGGGCGAAATTCTAACGAAGTCGACAGAAGACCGATTGTGCATCCGAGAACTTTGGAGCTTGTAATCCCAAAATGTCAGGAACTCTAACTCCGCAATGTTCCCAAAACCCTGGAGCTTAGACTCCATAATGTCCGGAATCCCTGATTCCTAATGATCTTGGAGCTTAGACTCCGTAATGTTCGGAATCCCTGATTCCTAATGATCATGGAGCTTAGACTCCGTATTGTCCAGAATCCTTGATTCCTAATGATCCTTGGAGCCCTGACTCCGTAATGTCCAGAATCCGTGATTCCAAATGATCCTGGAGCCCAGACTCCAAAATGTCCAAAACCTTGGAATTCTCACAAATTCTAGAATGTCGGGAACCTTGATTCCACCCAAATGTTTTGAATCCTTGATTAAAAAAAACCTGAAAATCTACAAAAAACCCTAATCCTGGAAAATCCCAAAAAACCCGAAAAGGACTGTACAAAATTCTCCCGAAAGAGTTTTTACAAAAAGTCAAAAATCATGTAGATTTGACGGCTAGTTGGCCCTTTGGATGACTTCAACGTGTCGTCTTCTAGAAGGTGCAAACTCTCCGATCGGCTAGATTACACCAAGTCTACACATGGGTGTAAACTGGCAGATCGGCGAGTTTCAGCCTGTGGTGTAACTAGCCGATCGGCTAGATTGACACCCCGAGGTGCCCATAAAAAGGCCTCTCCTCCCACCATTCCATAGTACCTATCCAGTTTTGAAACATCCGGAACTTGGTGATATCTCTTCTAGGCCTCTTCTAAGCCTTCTAAAGCCTTTCAAGCCATTCCAAAGCCATTTTGGGCATTTCGATCAAGTCTTTCCCCCGGAAAACTAATTATGAAGCTGTCGAAAGACCCTAGTACCTGGGCATTGATTGACTTCACCTCAAGCACCACATCTCGAGCAAACCATTGTTAGGATAGTCAAGGATACGATTCCAGACCTTCCATATACTAAATCCTTCCGAAACTCTGCCGAAATTCCCTGAGATTTCACATCCTATACCTTTCTATAGCCTCCTATAGCTTGGGATTGTCCTTCAAATATCCGATCCTAGTTGGAATTCTGTCGAAGTAAAGATCTAATCTTACTCGAATATCACCAAAATTCAACCAGGAGTGCTGCCAAAGTTCTCCTGATCATCTCACAATCGGTCCGAAACCGGCCTAAAGGAAAAACTCAACCACAAGCAAATGTATATTGAGGGTTCCTCACTGTTATGCCCAACTTTATTGCATTGATTGATTACATCATAAAGCATATGTTCATGATTCTGGATTTCTTCGCAACGATACTCTGTAAGTATGTCTGAACCATACATTGTTTAAATTATGCAAGGTATATAAAGCAAGCATGTAATAAAATATACTTTAGGTATACACACTAATGTGGGTTATTTTATGGTATATCATTTTTCATGTTGGATTAATGTCATAAGTAAACCTTTTGTGCAAACCCATTTTTCTGTTAATTCCTGGTTGTGAGCTGAACCAAGTGGTGACTCCAAACTGTTTTATGAAAATGTTTTGCTATTAAGCAATAGTTTTCAATTGTTTTCCTAAACCAAATATTTTGGCACGTCATAGCCGACCCAATGACTTTTAATGCGAGATACGAGGTATGCAGACCTCAATATCTAGGCCACATGTTCAATTCTGATGCAAGATCTCTCTCTGCTGCGAGTATGTGCCATGACAGGTGACCCCTGTCTGCCTTCCAAGTCTGTGGTAGTTAAATCCTTTTCGAACCTTCTCTCGACCGCACAAGTTTTTGGCAACTCCCAAAGATCGACCGACTAGGGGAAGGGGAAGGAGAGGTTCGCCCGCTCACAATTTGGCGACTCCGCTGGGGATTTTGAAACTGATTTTTTAAAAAAGATTTTCAAAAACTGTTTTTTCGCAAAATGAAGGAAATGACATTGATCCAAGCAATACCCCATAAAATAACTCATACAAAGATAATAAATTGATTGCATCTGCATATTACATGAAGGTCCCCATGGCCTTCCCGGGCTGCTAATGCTCGTTATGCCCCTCCAATATTGTTTGCATAGGCTTAGTGTCGCTTGGATATGCAAATTTCTCAGGGGCGAAAGTTTATGTAAACACCTTGCATACACTTACCGACCCGCTTTTACCTGCCAAGGTCATCAGGGTCAGGTATATCTAAATAGTGAAAGGATCCTTCTGACATGCTAATGTCTCAAGGGTCCAATTAGCTGGAGGCGCATTGTACCTTTACCCTACTCTTGAATTCAAAGCCATCTATGTGACCATTTGCATATAGAAAAACACTAGCAACTTCCCCTAGGTTTACCCAAAATAGAGTGAACAACCTACAAGCAAAATAATCATCTGGTGATCGAACAACCTAACAACAAAATAGACATAAATTGTTCTTAAACAACTTAAAAGCAAAACTAGACATAGATGAGTTCCATAAGTCCTTAGATCCATTCCTGATCTATAATCTCCAAAGTTTTTCATTTGGCTAGGAACATGATGTTCTAGCTTAACTCCTTGTAACTATTGTAGAAGGTTGGATAGATGAAACACCTTGCATAGCTTTCTTATCTTGTTGCTAACAGTTGTTATGATTTTGCCTTGTCAATTGTAGCTCTTTTCCTTTACTCCACGGTGACTTTTTCACCTTGGTTGTGAGTTTGACATCTGTTTTGATGTGCAATTACTCTCAATGACTTAGTGGTGACCTAGCCTTATTGATTTACCACTTCCTTAACTTCCATTTTCTCTTTTTGGGACTAAAACCCAAATCATTAGTAACCACTGCAGAACTTTTTAGTTTTCCACTTATAGTAGATATGACCCTGTTTGCATTTGCATTCTACACCCATCGAATACATAACAATTAGTAAAAGCTTGACATGTGAAAACATCAAGATGAAAAGCTGATTTGCAATACATCCATTGGTACTTATTCAAACACCCATCCAGTTCTTTCACTTATGAACTCCATGACCAGTATTCTTAGTTTTGACATTTGTTCCCCTCTTAGCCTAATAATAGAAGCACACAATTGCAACATACATTTCCATATTTCCAAATCACAATGAAAAATAATGTAAAGCTTAGACTGAATTTAGTTGCAGAGTTGGTGGAAGTTGGTTTAGGGAAAACATTGTTCTCAATAGAGTCACAACATATGTCTACTTTGAAGTATATCCTAACCTATTTATCTATATTGTACCTACGTAAATCCTTCACTATGTTCTCACTCTCTAACTGGCTCATTTCCCTCAAATGATCCTTTAGTTCTACCTCAAAGGTAGACTTTGCAATTCTCCAAAAACATTGCCTTCTCTCTTCTCCCCTATAATTCTTTGACCAATTATCAAGTATGTGCCTAGCACACTCCCTATGTTTAGCTTCTAGCAAAACATTGATAATGGCAACTTCTAGGGCCTACACAATTACAAACAACCATTTACAAGCTAACACATAATTTCCAACATGACATCTACAAACTAACACGTAATTACAAGCTAACACAGAATTACAAACTAACACAAAATTACAAGCTAACACAGAATCTCAAACATGACATCTACAAACTAACACAAAATCTCCAACATAATCCATCACAAACTATACTAATGAGCATACTTGTACAACTAAAAGTAGTAAATAAGTGAAGCATGTAAGAAATTACCTTTTTCATGTCTGTCACAACTACATGTGCATTTCCTCTGCCTAAGTCTGAATCTTGCCTCACTTTCTTAATAAACCAAGTCCAACTCTCTGTGCACTCAGTTTGTACAACAACCCAAGCTATAAGATAGATTTGATTGTTTCCATTCCAAGACACTGTTGCTAACAAGTGCCCCTTGCAAACTCATTTCAAAAAACAACCATAAAACACCAACAATTTCCTGCAACCTTTCTTGAACCCCTATTTCATAAAATTAAAGTACACATACATGGACTTGAAAATATGTTCCCTTTGAGGCCCAACTATGTCAACATCAACTAGTAAGTGCTCCCAAGGTTTGTTTGCAAAATGCAGTCTCTATATCATAAAGTTTACTGGACTCATATGTGTAGCTTCCTGTAGTGTCCCTCAAAACCATCTTCTTAGATCTCCTGCACAATGTTTTCCCCTTGTATATCTCAAATCTCTTTTTCGTCAGTTTTTGCATTTGCCACAACTTAATTCCCGGGTTGTCTAGAATATCCTTCCTCAAATGCTTACCAATAAATTCTGCAATGCAAAGCTTATTCTTATTCTGCTTTTGGCATTCATGGACAAGATGATAGTTCTTTATGCTGAAGTTTCCAGATCTCCAGTCAAAAGTTCCATACAATGACCATGTACATTGTGTTTCCTATCCATCTTTTTTGTCCATATAAGAACATCTAACTCTGCATATGCATGTATCACTCTTCACATAGTACACAGTAACCCCTGTCTTCACAGCATAATACACAACTGAATCTCTAAATTGTTTAACACTCTTGACAATCATTCCCAACTCCCAAAGGTTTTCTTCACACAAAGGATCATAGTGCACACCTTTCCTCTTTCTTTGTCTTCATTGAGGCACATCATCTTCACCGTCCTCACCATTACTTAGCTTCTCTATGTCATAACTACTTAAATACTACTCATCTCCAGCCACTTCAAAAGCATACTTATTTCCTTCACTCAAGTATTGCTCTAAGCCTTCTATACCCTAATAGGCCCAGGTTATACACTTTTTACCTTCAGTAGTTGCTTGAACTGTTTTGTGTGAGTCCTTGTTTTCTCCTTAGCAGCTTGTAAATATTGGTTTGCATCTACATCACTGTCCTCTACATCCGGATAATCTTTTTCACTATATTTTGAGGTAGATCTTCACTGTCTCCATCTTCAATATCTTTTGATACAGAACCCTCATTGTCTCCCTCTTCTTCAATTTTATTGCCATTAATGTCCTCATTGTCTCATTCAATGATGCCTCAAAAGACTCAAGTGTCTCATCCACCCCTACTATCCCATCTTCCTCTAAGTTTGCCTCCACTATTTGTTCTTCTTCAAGTAAAGGAAGAGCACCTAAAAGTCTGCCTCTGCTATCTGATCCTTTGGGTCCCTATTTATACCCATGTTTTCCACATCTATCATTGTTGCCCAATTTGTGTAGGCCTCTAACTTTGCCTCATCCACTCTCTACCACTCACTCACCTTATCACATGGGTTGTCCACGTAGACTATTGTGTCTTCATCATGCCAATATTCTTCCAAATAAGCACTCATATCAACATCTTTGACCAACTTTTTAAACTTTCCACTCTCCTTACTTAAACCATACAAAGGACCACATGCATTTTTCATATCCAAGTTGGAAAATAACCCACAAGAATTCCAATATGCTAACTCTATCCTCATCAAACCATTTTTCTTCTCCAAAGTTCCACCTTTGTACACAAGTTCCCCATCTCTTACAATTACTTTACCCCCATGATGAGGCCTTATTGAAACTAACATTTCCCCCATTGCACAAACCTGAATACATAAAAAACAAATCTTAATCAATATTTTGTTGAAAACTGACCCCCTCAACATCATGTAATTTCAAAGTTGAGATCTAACATGTTTGTTCCACTTCAATTCTTCAATCCGAAATCACCTTCCTTATCTTTTATGACGTACTTAACCGGCACTTCACGCTAAAGAATAACGTTCAAAACTCCGATGACCTTTTCATTTCGATTTACAATGAAGGGGTGAAAATGAGAGGTACAAATTAATGGATAATGAACTAAAGAAATCTGATTTTAGGGCACTAGTTACTAACATGACATTCTCATCCTAAGAGTTAATTCATAAATTCCATGCAAGTGAGTGTGTCCTAAACACGCGTTGCATCGTTTAGTTATGTCATTTTTAGGGCACCAGAGCTGCATTTTAAACAAGTTCGAGGGTATAATTACTCATAGACAAAGTTTGGGGGCAGGCTTGGATAATTGGGAAAGTTCAAGGTATTAAAGAGAATTAGTGGTCCATCCCATGAAGACAGTGTGATTCACTAAGTTCCTTATTGAATAACATATGTCGTGACCTAAGAATATTCCCTAAAAGTGCTATCGAGATGTATGGAAAATAAAACAAAACAAATCAATATATAAAGACAAGTTAGCCCATGCAAAGATATCACCACCTTCACCGTGATCCTCGAACAAGAGATCGATAAACACTAAGATCTAGACCTAGTTTACCGATGACAAGGTAGCTCTTCCTATCATACGACAATCAGACTATGTGCCGTTACTGCTCCCTTACTCACTATGCTTCTCAACTTCGTGCCAAGAGATCACCAATGAACAACTTTAAGATTCAAAAGAACCTAAGTCACCAACTTCTAGGTAGTTCGACTTCCCGAGTGTTGGATCACCTATCCCCAATCCCAGTGAAATCTACTCTCCTTGTGACACGATTATGAGTAGCGAGATCAAGAGGACTCTTAATAACTGTCGTTACTCAATCTTCCCTAGACATAATTACGGGTGTAAAGACCTGAGTTAATTATAGAGCATCAGACTTACCTTCGATTGATCAGACCTTTAACAAGACTCACAGTTCATAATAAATAAGCGACGGGATTAGTGAATATGTTTTTGTGTGAATTAATGTATTCTAGTTCAGTCCTCACACGTATTATAGCTGGTTTAAATCCTTACATGTTCTAACTAAACTAACTAGTAGCAGAAAAATACACATAAAGATTAAAGAAAGCATTATTAACAAAACATGATAGAGTAGAAACAGAAAATAAAGCATAAGGTGCAGAAACTAAGATTAGAATAACTGAAAATAAAAGAACCAAAGTGTTGAAGTTCGTAAACCAAACTAAAGCAATTCAGAAACCTAAACTAGCAGCTAAAACAAAATAAAAGAAAATGTAACCCTAAACAAATAATATTAAATCCTATTTATAATGGGTTTTGCCACGCTACTGGTTCAGTGGAAGCATCCTAGTGGGAGTGTTCCAGCGTGCAAGTCAGTTTTTATCTCTAAGTAAAACTCTTTCACCTCATTTTTATCCGCTCAATTGCTATCTTTATCTCTGATATTATAACTGGATTTCGTTCCATTGGATAAAATTAAGTCTTTGAAGGTTACTGGAACTTATTAATTCGACATCAAAATCTTCATGCATCACTGTGATTGCTTCCGCTCTCGGTTAATGTACCGTGACTTTTACCGCTCTCAACAGGACATTAGGATCATAGTGAAAATACTCCAAATATTTTTGTATAGTGTAGATGTTTAATATAATTAAAATATGATAAAAAATTTCAAAGAATAATAAAAATTGGATGAAATCTCCGAAAATTACATAATTTTGATGAACATTTATTAGATAGTTAGATTTGATTACCGGGTCATTGAATTGTTATAAGTATTCAATGTAACTAGGAAAGGAGCTAGGGTATGACCTAGTGTGGCAATTGCCACACCACAGCCACCAGAAATAGCCGAAACCCGAATTTTCACCACACCGGAGAATATAGACGACGGTGCTTTATATTTCAGATCTGCAATTTGTTTCAAATTCCATTGAAGAATATGACCAGTGGGAAAGATGAAAAGGACCCTAGCTGAAACACGTGTCCTTTCATATTTTCACCTATTTAAAACGCAACGTTTTTTACCTCCAGCTTTATATATGTGGGGCCGTGTAAATACTAATGTTTCATTCCAATTTATATTATATTATATCTTTGTAGAAAGAAAAAAATGTTATTCACTTGTTCTTCATTACTGTCGCAAGCTTTCATTCATAGCAAACTTCCAATGGCAATTCGTTATTAATTATGCAATTACAAGCCTTTAATTTTTCTTAATTTCTAAAAGAATTGTCCTCTTTTATTTCATATTTCACTGAACAAATTGTTCAAGTATGTCTATTTACTAGTTTAACTAGAATTTGAATTTCATAAGGTGAATATAAAATTATATTATTCTAATTTATTTGTATGTTCTAACTGTACAATTTCACATTATGTAGTTTGCTATTTTATTTTGGGAAAGAAGTAGTAATTTAAAATTGAAAAGATTTCGATTATCAATTTTTTGTACATATTACCGCTTATAAGAGATAAATATCGTCCAGTTGCTCAAGACCTTACATTTTTTTGAGAAGTCCCTGGTTACTAAACCCGACATGACACCATTAAACTACCCCTCACTGAAATTTCTCGTCGACGCGCGATTGCCGGTTGCCCACCGGAATGCCCCACCCTAAGTTCAACTCTGGCTCCGTCCCTAAATGTAACATTATATTTATAATATTAAAGATCCTACTTTGCAAATTTTGAAACTGCTAACCCCTTTTTGCAAAAAAAAATTTCGTGACACCCAAATTTGTAAATGATTAAAATCATAGGCATGTTTTCTAAGTTTACTCAATATATTTTAAATTTTGACTCGAATTTCATCCTATATAATCAGCATGCATTGCTAACAAAATTATAGTTTGTATGTAAAAGTAATTTTATGTTGTCAATATTAAGGCTCAAAACTCATTGAAATACTCTATCTACTCATGTATATTAGTTGTTTTCTCCGCTCAGTTCATAATGAGAATATTTTACTCCTTTGTTTATTATTTTCATTATGCACATAAGGGAGGAGCCGTATGAGATGAAAATCTCACGTATGGTTCTGGAACGGAGATTCTTTGAATTGAATGACGACCGTAACGAATGTCTGCTCAATCCGAAGGAAATTATGCAGAAGCTTTGCAGAATTATTACGAAGCTATGCGTCTAGAAATTGATCCCTATGATCGAAGTTATAT
>CAOJBJ010134440.1:0-11179 GCA_948291685.1 Euphorbia celastroides
AACCTGCAGTTTCAAGACTGGAAGCTGCATTATTAGCAACTGAGATTAAAACTCCCAGCATACCTGTTATATCCAATGTTGATGCTCAGCCACATGCCGATCCTGCCACAATTAAGAAGATATTGGCACGCCAAGTAAGCCACGGACCACTATTACTTTGTATGCCTTTAGAGAGATCTCCTCCATTTACCGACAACTTCCTTTTGATAACTTGTGCAATTTCGCAGGTGACTTCGCCTGTCCAATGGGAAACAACTGTAAAAACCCTTCTAGATAAAGGACTGAATAAGAGTTATGAATTAGGACCTGGAAAGGTATTATTTCTCTTGAATAAGCTTGTTACCTCGAGATCTCTTGCATGTTTATACTGATAGTGGAGTTACTGAATATGACAGGTTATTGCTGGCATAGTGAAGAGAATGAATAAGGGTGCTGAAATAGAGAACATTGGCGCTTAAGAGGGCTGCCCTTATTGCGTCCTTTTTTAGGAATGTGGATGCTACTCTATTTTGAGGAAAAGGGAAACAGCTCGGACTTAAACTTGCATTGCATGCCAACAGTGAAAATTGTGAGATGCTGTTAGGATGCAGAGTTTATAATTCAGATTGTACCCTTTTTTCTAGTCATAAAATTGTTTTATCGTATGCAAGGAACAAGTTATCTGTTTAAAATTTCTCAATAATATACGCATAGCAACTACTCATTATTGGCTTTTGTAGCATCAAGCTGCTACAAGTATTGGGTTTGATTTGTGTCTTAATGCTTGTAGAATCAGGTGTTCTTGGCTTTTTTTCTATTAAGACCAGCACTAGTAAAATTATGAACAACTTCAAATTTAGGCCATTGGATTCAATATCTTGAAATAAAAGTAGAGCTCAATATGAGCTTTCAACTGAGAGTAGTTACCAATGGCCGAATACACTGAATTTTCTTCATGCTAAATTGAAGATCTCAACAGTGAAGCACAGACAAGGACTATTTCAAGGGGAGTTTGGAGGAGTGCCTCAAGGTCCGAAGCTGATTGATCCACTGGTCCTCCGGCACTCGACTCACCCAATCAGGAGCCGATCCTCCAAACGAAATCCCTCGCATCGCTTCCCTAACTCGCATTGCATTCTCCGCCGACAAAGGCGCGTTTCTTCGTCTTTCGTCTTCTCTGATAGCCCTTTCTATCGCCGAATTATACGACCTAATCTCTTCCTCCTCCTCTTCGTGGTCGCTGCTCACTCTCTGCTCGGCTTCGCCGTTCAGATCAAGTGACGAAATTCCATTCTCAACTCCACCGGTAGAATAGTGTTCTTCGTCGGAGTTCCCTTCGTCGTCGTCCATGGATGCGATCGGCTGGTAATATTCTTCTGCCGCATCACCGGTATTGGTGTCGGAATCGCTCCCGGCGTTGTTATCTGCAACAATTAAGAGATTTCTTTAGATCAAAACATTTCTAACAGATTTCCAAGGAAAATAGTTTACCTTCAAAGAAATTAGCAGAAGCGGAGAAAGACGGAGCGTTCATAGCGAGAAATGTGACGAGTCTCCTCTAGATTCGCAAAAAGAGGCGGCCTCAATATATACACAAATACGGGAAAAAGGAAGATTAAAAAGAAAAATTGAAACACTAAATGCACCAGCCGGGAATCGAACCCGGGTCTGTACCGTGGCAGGGTACTATTCTACCACTAGACCACTGGTGCTTGATGCTTGAATACAATCAGTTTATAAGTAATAACGTGGAATTGTATTTTGCGAAGTTATTTGGAGCCGCTCAAATTTCAATCCGGCAAAGTTGCAGGAGAGAAAGGTGACCTGAAATGGCAATACCCATATTGTGGGGTTCAATTTCCTTGTCAAAATATCCACTCTTTGCCTCCTCGGTTCCTAATTTTTCAAGGAAACATAGGTGCTTGTGTTTAGCTGCATCCCAACTGAATCCTCCTCTAAGGTGAGCTTCAATTGAATCCAATTTGTTTTGTTGATTAAGACCAATATCTGATTTTGGCATTTTGGCAGGTCAGCAGTGTGTATTAGTGTTGGAACACATCTGATACCTCATCCAAATAAGGTTCAGAGAGGCGGGGAAGATGCTCTTTTTGCCAGCAGCTACAACGGAGGAGTTATTGCTGTTGCTGATGGGGTTTCTGGGTATCATACTCTCCCTTTTGCTTATGTTTACAAATTGCATTGACCTGCAACCTTTTCACTTTTTGTCATCTATTGCTAGTTGGGCTGAAGTAGATGTGGATCCTTCATTGTTCCCCAGAGAATTGATGGCTAAAGCATTGTCTTTTGTCAGGGATGAAGACGTTGTGCCTTTGTTTCTTCTTAAACTTTGCTTATTTTTTCGGTTTCTTGCAAATATTGATTAACTCAGTGTGGTATATGCCGCTTTCACTTGTAGCAGGTTAACTACGATCCCCAGATTCTATTGAAAAAGGCACATGCTGCTACTTCATCTACAGGTTCTGCTGCTGTGTAAGTTCATTTTCAATTCAATTATAGATGCTGTCCCATTTATGAGATAATTTATCAGGCTTGGTTGCATAATGTTGTCTGAGATGACCTCCTTTCAGTTTCAACTGGATGCGGTGTTATATCCTGCAAATTTAGGGGCTAAATTGGGTCCTTCATCCAGTTTTAGGAGCAACAATCTCTTATAATGGACTTCTTTTGGTTAATTAGAATTGTTGCGATGCTCGAGAGACATGGAATCTTAAAGATCGCCAATGTTGGAGATTGTGGACTTAGAATAATTCGTGGAGGTATGCTTCTGTGCATAATTTCTGCTTTGGTACTACTTTTATGAGTATAAAAAATGTAATTCATCACTTGTCTTAAATACAGGTAAGATTATTTTTTCCTCCTTACCTCAAGAGCATTATTTCGACTGTCCATACCAGTTAAGCTCAGAAATGGTCGGCCAGACCTACATTGATGCAACAGTATGATGATTCTTTGTTTTACTTTCAACTAGATGAACATGGCGTGCCATTTAGTACTACTTCGATTATTCTGTGTTCTAATTTGTAAGTTATAATCTGGATTTGGTTGAAAAAAGGTAAGCAGAGTGGAATTACTGGAGGGAGACACTATTGTGATGGGATCAGATGGCCTTTTTGACAATGTATTCGAAGAAGAGATTGTTTCGACAATCGCCAAACGCACTTGTGTTATTGAGGCTGGTATGATTTTGCTTTTAAATTTATTGGAATTGTCCCTATATGATCGCAACTGTGTTAACCCCACATAATATTCTAAATGAAATTCGATTTGTTTGGTAGCAAAGGCACTAGCTAACCTAGCTAGCATTCATTCAATGGATTCCAAATTCGAATCTCCTTATGTATTGGAAGCCAAATCCAAGGTAATGTAGTTTCTCAGAACAAACTAATCAACTTCTTATTCGAGATATTGTGTTTCGCATAAGTGCATAAAAAAATGCTGTTTTTACGAACAACAACAACAACAGGGTATTGATGTTCCATTGTGGAAGAAAATTCTGGGGATGAAGCTAACAGGCAAGTGATTTATCTAAATTTCATTTACTTTTTTCGGAAAAAGATCAAATAAGTTTTGATAAAGTGCAGGTGGAAAGCTCGATGATATCACCGTGGTAGTGGGACGAGTTGTGAGTTCTTCTGAAACAGAAGGCGAAACTCTGGTTGAATATCACCTTCCTACAACTTCCTGATGATATGAAAGTCGAACTTTGCAACATTCTCTTTGAGCAGATTATACAGCCATTCTAATCTCATCACACAAATTCCAAAATGATCCTCTTTGGTGGGGGAAAATTACAATGTTTTTAATGTTTTAGATCCCACAGAAAGCAATTGTTGATCTCTCGATTGTGATTTTCTTCAGTTACATAATTGAACCTATCATTGCAATATATGTTTTCCGTTATTTTCATTTTCATTCATTTCTTACTATAAATTATTTAAATTCATAAAAAAATAAGGTCCAAGTCCGACTATTTGGGGAGCTCGATTTTAAAAACTTGAGCAGAAGTTTAAGGTTTTCTTACTTGTAAATCAAAACAGCTAGATTTGGGCTCTCTTTTTCTTATGAAACTGAAGTTGAAAATAAATTTGTAGAAACGTTAATTGAAATAGAAGATGGAAAATTGAAATGAGTGTTCTCTTGAAGCATTATGGTGAACTTTCGTTTACCTTTTTCATCGAGCAGAAGGAGTCCCGTATCTAAATGGGTGTTGCTGCTGACAAGTATACACAAACAATATCACAGTATTCATATAAAAAATAGTTATTTAAAAAAGGATATTATTGTTCCTATAAAAAAGTTATGCAACAAAACAAAATGACGGATTTGTTTAGTAATCTATATTAGTTTCCTATTTATGTCTTTACCATGTGGAAATTTTTTAATTATATTTTTTATTATATTTGGCCAATGCATAGTAAGCATTCCAAATTTAACACTTTTTTGAAATATCAATTTAAACTTACATGTGTCACAACAAGTCCAATAAACTTAGTTAAAATATTCCCGTCAATACCCTGAAGTTGGTAAAAACATACACTTCAACCCCTTAGTGTCACATTTCACAATTTGAATAAATAGAAAAAATAAAAAATATTCATATCAAACTCAAACATGACATCTAGCACTTGAGAACTAAAGTGTATATTTTTATCAACTTTAAAATGTTCAAGTAAATAATTTGACGAAATTGAGTTACTATGAAATAAATTTTAAAATCCTTTATGCTTATATCTATTGTTAGTTTATTTCTCGTGAATTATTATTGCTATACTTTTTTTTGTCAATTAAATGTAGTGATCTTTTCTTTATCAATATATTCACGGTTCGCATTTAACAAGTTTCAGTCTTACCAAAAATATATCTACTAACAAAAATGTGAAATGAAAAATTACAACCCTTATCAAAAGCATAAGTGGGATAGAATTTTAAAGTGACTTTTAGTTTAAGAAAGTAAACATTAATTTGTTCATTTTCTTTGTTGAATAATTGGTTTAATCATTACATAAGTGAATTTTACTCAATAATCTAACAATGGGATAAATAAAGCAATATTTACTTTATTTAAAGCAAAATGAGAATAGCCTACACTGATGATAAGTAGAGTACATGTATCTTTTCAACTCTATGAATAAAAAATGGGATCAAAAGTTTTCATCTTAATGGAAATAGGAAAGACAAATGATCAAATTAGATTTCTAAATATTCACGTAAATAGACCATGAGTTTGATTATTAGGAAGGAAACATAATCCTATGATAATTTTTGTCCCTTCAGATGATGATCTTTCTCAATCACAATTTTTAATCTTAATATAAATCTAATCAAACTTCATCCACTTTTAAATAAAATACTTCATTATCTTTCATAGTAAACATTCCAAACCTGTATACAATTTAAGGGTTAATATTTATTTTTGTTTTCGTAATGTCTCATCCATCTTTCTACAAAAACAAATTTAATTTATTTATATCTTACCGTGTTACATATCCAGGGTGTCAACTCCAGATGATAGTTTTCAGTTTTTAAAAATGTATACATGTTTTGGTAATCATTCCCTTTCTTTATTCTTTTCTTTTCTACTTATAAACTATCCATCCTGAAATTACTTGACCCTGCTTTGAAAAGAAAATCATCTATTCCGAATTCGCAAAACCAGAAGGAATCTTTTTAAGTTTGTCCAATATGAAAGCACAGATATCAACCTTATAAGAATAACAAAACGCATGACGGCATTTGCACATGCTGTAACAGTATACTGAGTGATGAATTTGGTATATGAGATCTTTCACAACTCTTTAGTGCAACTGATGATAAACACGTTTCACTTACATAAAGCCACTCGTTAATACGGCTCCAAACTCAAAACACAGGCAAACACGGAACAATTAACCTTCGAGTTGTTAACAGCATCAACTTTCTAAAAACACACTAGACAGATGAAAAAATGACAATCTCACAGATACACACCATCAAATAAGCAGCATCAAGTAAACTACTTCACTGGTAATAAAAATTTTCTTGCTTACCATTCACCAAAATTTCACTAAAAGATTATTTTATCCATTCGAGAGAGCTCAAAACAACATTTTTGAAGAGTTCAGCAGCTTTGTAATGACAATATGCTCAATTAGTTGAAAGCCTATTTCAAATCAATAATTGACAGAAAAATAGCAAATTTGGACAGCAACAGCAAATAAGCATACAAAGTTTCAACATTTTCCATGGCTTGAGGTAGACAAAAGACAATAATTTTGGATCATTTGCAACTCCATAAGCCATATAACTCCAATAGTTTATTCCACACCACTTCCTTAAGTTCTCCTGGCTTTCGTTATCTAACCACCGGATAAAAAATAACTTTCATCAACTCAGTCGCCTTATGCAATCTAAGATTCACTTCATTCAGGAGGAAACAACACTAATTTGACACCCGTAAACATAAACAAACTTGTATATCCAACTTAGATGGCAAATAAAATGCATCAAGAATAAATATGAGCATTAGCTTAACCATAAATAGATGATCAGAATGGATCCTCAAACATCCATAAAATAATACAGCTTTTGCTCCCGAAAATTTCCTTCCCATAGAAGTTCAGAGAAAAAAAGCGACAGGAAAAGAAGGCACTAATCAATAAGGTTATAAGAACAACAATGTGTACAACACATAATTTAATGTGAGGTAAAATTTTGACAACTCATACCCAATATTATAGAGAAGGAGCAGAAAGAATCCTACTTACCACGATTACCGTACCTCTTGTCAGACTAAGATCTTGATCTTGTAGTATATGGCATTATTTGTGGAATAAAAATGCCCTTTCTAATCTCTGATAAATGAAACCATTGATGCTTTTCAGGTATCAATGCCACTGGTATTATTATTGCAATTGAGATTTTGAAAGAAGGATTTTGAAGATTCATAAGTTGACCAGCAAATTGCAGCAGCCGGTGCATGGAAAAGCATCCTTGGAATCCAGCCCCTCATAAGCCCTCTATACCTGTCTTTTTTCACTATTACTTTTATCACATCTCTAATTGAACCGCTTTTAAATCTGTCACACCCACATACACCCTGCCAACAGTAAAACCACTTTTAAGAGATGAATTCTATAAATGCAAGGGCTTCCTGAGATAGTTTACAAATCCAACTTCAGTTTGAGAACTCAATATATTCATGTCTAAACTGACAACTAGAGGTTGACAAGCTGACAATCAGTCTCACTGGGGTTCATCCTTCTCCTAATGTCAATTTGATCGAGGAATTATATTTTTTTCATCACAGAATGGATAACGTATTAACCAGATAGAGTTACCTTTTTAAATTTTCTCAAGTATCAAGATATATGCTAGCAAGTAACACAACAATAACCATAAAAAGATCCACCAAGGTGACTTTGCATTAAGATGATAACAAACGTAACACATAATGTTTCTTCTAGCCTCTCTGTGGCCTTTGACAACCTTCTGCAACTAGCCCTACCCTCTCTAGGATTAACCCAATAAGACGAATCAAATGAGCAAATGAAACCATGAAAATTTGATTTGCAGCCTAAGTCCATTTCAATAAAATTGTGCCTTTCGTACGGTTTTATGTCAATTGCCATTTTGACCAATCAAAGAATCAAAGGCAACCTATATTTATATGTAACTATGTATTTTGGATCCGACTTGTTTTCTCAATGTGAAGTAAAAACCTAAGATTCAAAAAACATGATTACTAATCATAATGCAGGGACACTGTTGAAATATCCCACATTGCTTGGCTTAGAGCATAAATGCTCCTTATATTGATGAAATATAAATATAACCCCAACATGCACCTTAAGGGGTTAGGGTTATTTTATCCATATAAGGAGCATTTATGCTCTAAGCCAAGCAATGTGGGATATTTCAACAGACACCATAGACATAACTAAACAAACAAAGGCCTGAAACAGCAGACCTTCAATCAGCAAAGAAAGCAATAGAACATAATTTTTTCACAACAAAATGAGCCTTAATTTGCAAAGAATTTATTCACAGGTTGCACAAGCGGATTGTTCCCTACCCAACTTTAGAAGTGATGATCTGATCATAAAAACTCTCTTTGAAACCTTTTAGCCAACAGTGATTCTCACGAATTCATTGTGCGAGTCTAATGACTTCAGCTTCATAACTCAAATAGCAAAGACCAAACTGCTCAGTTAGTATGAAAGTCAATGGAATTTACACAATTCCAAAATATTAATCCTTGACATCATCACACTTACGCAGAAGAATAATGAGATCTTCTTTTGCTAAATTTAAATATTGGTTAAGGCATTTCCATGTAGCACGTCAGCAGTTTAAAATTTTGAAGAAATAGTTTTGATCATGTCAGTGAAGGTGAACAAAATAGTTTAATCACGTGGATGATCATGGAGACAAATTGAAGGAAATCAAACCAAATTACAATCTTTTCAGAAATGAAATTCTTATGAGCATGGAAAGGTGCATCTAGATTCTGATTTTTGTGCGTGGAAAAAAATATACAGCCACTAATACAGAAAGAAAATAGGTAATGCCCTCAAAGGTATCTAATAATGCATCTAAAACAGAAATGGAAATCAAGTAAAGGCAGTTAGCAATTATTAACACATTAAACAAAAAATAAACTGGAATGCATTCAATCATAGCACCTAACAGTGCAAGAGACCAGAATTCATACAACAGAAAAAACATTATTGAGAAGAAAATGACATGTGGAACCACAGGAAACCATAATAGAAAGTCTAATACTCCGTATAAATGATGCCTGCTAGTAAATGCAGGTAAATAATTTGAGCACATACTTGAATATAAACAAAAAGTCAAAAAATATCGCATGAACTATCTCTCCTTTCAGATTGAGATAAACAATAGAATGGCAAAGAAAGCTACTTCCTTTACCATTTTAAATCAACTAGAGCATTAAATTCATATTGTCGGCTCACCCTGATAGCAAGACATGAACATAATTATAGTACACTAAAGACCCTAACTTCACTATTTTAATACCACATTACTTAAATGTGAAGCTTGAATAACTTAAATCTGGGTACTAGTACTACTTCAAAAGCTAAAGCAGCAGGAAAATGAGAAGCAAGTAAGAATCTTCGTACCTGGCACTGCAACTGAGTCTTAACAACATCAAGAGGAGTAGTAACAGCAGCTGCCAAAGCCCCTGCAGCAGCTCCAGCAGTAGCATGGACAACCAACCTCTCATCGCTAGCACTCTCCGGCGAAATCTCCATTAGACCCTTCTTAGCCGCCTCATAAGTAGCAAAATGCACCGCCGTGAACGGCGCATTCATAACCACAGTCGTTCTATACGAAGCATAAAAAGCGCCAAACCCCTCCTCTCTCAAAACCCTCTTCACACAATCCAATACCCCTTTATACGTATCCCCCAATTGCAATCTCTGCTTCACCATATCCATTGGCGTCAACACGGCGTCGCTGCACACCGTAGCACACACCCCAGACGCCGCGTGAGCAACCGAGTTGTTAGGGTTATCGCCGGAAAAATACTTCTTGCAGACTTCGTAAACGGAGAAATAGACGGCGTGGGCGGGGCCGGCGCCGAGGCCCATGGCGCCGATGCCGCGGTAGAGGGCGGAGGGGCCTTCGGATTGGAGAATTGAGCGGAGCGCGCGGGTGACGCTGACGGATTTGATGGGGCAAGAACCTAGGGCTTGCATATGGGTTTTGACTGTGTCGACCGGGAACATGGCCATGTGCTCAACGGAACCGGCAATCGATCCGGCAATCATGAACTGCCAGAAATGGAGTCCGTCGTGAGGGGCGGCGGCGGCGGAGATTTCCGGATGAAATTCCGGGCGGAAGTCGGGGTTTTGGAACTTGGCGGTGGTGGCTTCTGCTGCCATGGCTATAATGGTCGGTGTTGAAGAATTGTGAGAAAGAGTTGTTCTCAATTGTCATACAGATTTGTTCAAGTCAGAGCAAAACAGATGGAAGAAAAGTTTAGCCTTTGAAGTTTTTTATTTATTTGACAATTAGGTTTTCCAAGATTGTGGGCTTCTTTTTCGTTCACAACAAAAAGAAAAGAATAGCAAAATAGTTTTTTCATTTCCTAGTTATACGTTTTGTAGTAACTTTTTATCAAAAAGTTCCGTTTATAACTTTGTTTCGGGAGAAAATCTTGGAAGATTTTTGTTTCTGGAAAAAGTACAAAATATACTGATTTTTATCTTTAATTTCAGCTAACGTTTGGATCATAACTTTTCTTTAGGAATGTAACTGAACCGAGAAGCTCGAGCAATCAGTGTTCGAGTTCGGCTCGATTAAATATGTTCGAGCTCGAGCTCGAGCTTGTTTATCAACCAAACTTAGTTTCGTGTTCGAGCTCGGCTCGAAAAAGAAATTTCATGTTCATAAAAAGCTCGAGCTTGACTTGATAACTAAGCTCGATTAAGTGTTCACGAGATGCTCGAGCTCGGCTCGATAACTACGTTCAATTACATGTTTATGATCCGAGCTCGAATTATGCTCAATAGTAAAGCTCGTTTATCTTCTAATTTACCACTACATATTTACATAATTTGCATTTTTATATCATAAACTAAAATAATATATTTAATATTTAATTTTTACGAGTTTTTTATTGAGCTTATGCATGAGCTAATTTACGAGCCTATTATCGAAATTGTTCAAGAGCTTTCGAGCCCGAACAACCATTGTTCAGGCTTGGTTCGTTTACAAATCCGAGCCCAGAATTTTGTTCGTGAAGAAGCTCATTTATCAATGAACCGAGCTCGAACGATCTTTTTTCGAGCCGAGCCTCGAGTAGCTCGTGAGCGGCTTGGTTCATTTACAGTCCTACTTTTCCTAACCAAATCCAAACTTTTATTCCAAAATAACACGTTCCAAAGCTCAGCCCATAGCCCATTCAAAAACATGCCTTTCCATCTTCAAATCACCTGCGTGCTCTCCCTCTCTTCGACACAAAAACGAAAACCGCTCCAAAATCTTATCTGTCGAAACCGTTCAACTCAAGTCTATCAAGAAAAACTGCTATCAATCTCGCTACAAATACAAATAAGGGGTAATAATCTCATCGTTCTCCCTATATTTCAGTCTATTATAGTGAGATTTCAAAGAAAAAACAACGATCGGTCACATAATCTACTTTAAGATGATTGTGTATTTCTAATTTGTT
>CAOJBJ010134578.1:0-11310 GCA_948291685.1 Euphorbia celastroides
CTAGTATCAACCATCTTGTAATTAATGAAGTCACTCACAAGAAACTTCTTACTAGAAGCATCTTCCGCCATATACTTGGCTTCCAAAGTATCCCATAATTCTTTTGCAGATTCAACATTTTGATAAACATCAAAGAGGGAAACAGACATACCGTTTAAGATGTGCCCACGACAGATGTAGTCATCATTCTCCCAATTGCAGCGATTCCTTGTTTGCTCCAAAGGTCATTTTCAACCACTTCAGGCATGGGGGTACTCAGAAAATAAACCACTGTCAGATGAGTCAACATGAAATGCATCTTCTTTTGCATCTTCGAAAGTCTTGCCCTTCAAACTTATCCAATTTTGCAAATCGGCTTGCAAAATCTTCACTAAATCCTCCATCCTCAAAACCAGAAAGTTTCAATTGATTGTTGGAAATTAGGGAGTAAACCGCTTGGTTGCCCGTTAGAACGCCACTCGGATTGAAATTTGAAGAAGACGAACTTGAAGAGAAATTTCCCTGATGACTTTGAAGATGATAACCACCAAGTGAAAACAACTTGAAACACGAACAACAAAACCCCTTTTCTCGGAAATTTCTAAAGTCGTATGGTGACTTTCCAATTGAAACTTTTTTGGGGTGGTTCTAATCCGAAAGTTCAACGGAATAAAATCAGAAATGAAAATGGAAGAACTTTGATGAAGAATGTTGTGATGCCTAGAACCAAAAATAGAATGTTTCAATGCCAAGAACGATTTTTCTCTTAGGAAAATCTCTCCTAGTTTTGATCACAAATTCTCTTTATATAGAGAATGAAGGGTTGCCATGAAAAGGTGTGACTTTTCAGGAAAAGTCATGACTTCTAAGAGAAGTTGTGACTTTTGGTGAAAATGTATGACTTCTTAGAGAAGTCTTATCCGTTGGTGAAAAGGTGCAACTTCTTAAAGAAGTTCTAACCAAGAATCAACGTGACTTTTCAGAGAATTTCTCTGAAAACTGATCGAGTTGTGACCGCGAGTCAAAGTCACGCTTGTGATATAATTTAAAAAACTCTCTGTGTCGAAAACACACTAAGTCGCGATCGCGAGACTTGTCGCGATCGTGATTTACAGTTTTTCCAGATTCTTATAACTTCACCAAACTTTTGTCCTTGCAACCCGGACCCTCTCCGTAACATATTTTGTTCAAGTGTGCACTTCACACTTTCCCTTACTTGTTCAATAACATGTTACGGTGGCATTGAAACAAGTCAATCCAATTACACTAAAAATACTAACACAAATAAATCAATTTTTAGATTAAGAAAAACTTGTGAATGCTAACTGCAATATAATGGATATAACTTTTTAAACTTGTGACTTATAGGAAAAATGAAACGAGAAGATGCAATCCTTATTTTGGCTGCAATTTTTCTTAAATTGCTGTGTTTTGTTTTATCCAACGATTCTTCGGCAATATTTTGAGAATTTTTTGTGAAAGTGATGATTTTGGTGCCTGCTAAAAAAGGGTGTTCCTCAAATTATCAGTGAATTACTACAAGACACCTAACATCTCTAAGATAATCACATCCAATTGAAGTTTGTTTTCTTCTATTTGCTTCTATCAATCTTAATACTAAAATGCGTTTAATAACTTCTCATAGACAATAAACGATAAAGAAAGTAAAATCATTTCCATTTTTAATGAATAACTATTTTACTTAAATGGGATAATTGTTGTTTTCTTTTTTGGTTTTCACCGCGAGGTTCCTGAACGGGTCCCAACTATGGACAGCACCTTTAAGCCATGTCCACATCCAGAGTAATCCTCGATCGCCAATTTGTAGGTGGTTCAAAGAGTAGGATGGCTGGCCCCAAGATTTAAGGTTGCTCCATACACATCTCCAAGATTCGATCCCTGGTTGATGCTTAAGGATGGACTAGCCCCCACCGCTAGACCACACCCTTGGTGTTGATTGTTGTTTTCTTTTGAAAAACATTACACCACTTTCTAACAACTTTTTGCTGCATATTGTGCTACATCTATTGTGGTTTTGGTTAAA
The DNA here is from genome assembly GCA_948291685.1 of Euphorbia celastroides. Classification (NCBI taxonomy): domain Eukaryota; kingdom Viridiplantae; phylum Streptophyta; class Magnoliopsida; order Malpighiales; family Euphorbiaceae; genus Euphorbia; species Euphorbia celastroides. The sequence continues at coordinate 2,024 of CAOJBJ010134578.1, forward strand.
CCATTTAAAGTTGTATGCCAAAAAGGTAACGTGAGCTTATATTGAGAATGTTTTTTCTATCCTTATTTTGTGAAGTAGTTATTATTTTGTCTTTGATCACCATTAAATCAAACTTCTTGACATCCATCAAATGATAGTAAAAGGACAAAGTAAAATCAAATTTGTAAAAAAAGAAAGTAAGGATGACAAAAAGATGATATATTTTGATATGTCCATGAAAATTTTACTCGGAAAATATTGGGCCTGCACCAACTTGTACATAACGTCTTTGCTGGTATTGAAGTCCAAAGCCCGTTAATTAATATAAAGGTATGAGTCCTGACACCATCATAACCATTGATCACATATACTAAGCTCATACATTAGAGGCCGAATGCATTCCTGGGTCCCTAACTTTTCCCAAAAAACTTTCTAGCTCCACCACCTTTTTGGAAGACCTGGTGCACTTTTTAAATGTTTGAGTACCTACAGGGTCATTTTAATAGTTTGGGTACCGAAACGGATTTTCTAAACAAGTTGGAGTACCAAAGTGAGCATTCAGCCGTTTTGAAAGTCCCTGTAAAAAAAAAATCAAAGTCCCTGTTTTGCAAAAATTCAAAACCACACGATACATTTTTTAAATTTGCCCAGTATATTAACAGCTTTGGAAAACGGCCAAACCCTCCTTTTAATCTCTGTGGTATAAGGGATTTGCCCACTTAGACCCTCAGGTATAACCATTTCCTTTTAAGGCCTCATGCTTTGAATTCTGTTACCATATGAGTCCCTCTGTTACAACACTTAAAATCAGTTTGCCAAGTGTGCCCATTTTTCTGTTGTTTCAATGACGTGGACAATGCGATAGTTTCATAAAAGGTAATTTATACAAGCCCAACATTTGGAACGCTTTTCTCTTCAACGAAAACCCAACATTGGGATTTGGGATCCATTAACTGTAAAATGCTTGTTCTTAAGTAATTGCAACAATCACTGAAAAAAGTTAACAGCTCGATAAAGAAGCAATAGAAGAAGAAAACACCATGTTCGGCTTCGGTTCTAGTTAGCATTCCGAGAAATGAATTCAAATTATTGATTCTGACGATTTGAAGAAGGATATGACGAAGGAGGGACAGTAGTTCGGACGCATGTTGTAATTGGGAGAAGTAATGAGAGAAAATGACTTTGTTGGTGTACCGGAAGTGTAATGACATTGAATGGGAGGGATATTAGCCAAGTCAGGAGTTCAGTTCCTAGGTTGACTGGGTTTTTAGAAGTTTAATCAGTTATGATTTTTTATTAACAAGTAAACGTACGTTCTAGTGGAATAATCAGTAGTAGGGTTATAATTAGGACATTTAGTTGCTTGTGACATTTACCCGGAGGTGGACATGGCGGTGATGATACAGGTGAAGAACATAGCCGATATGGGCGCCTATGTTTCGCTTCTCGAGTACAACAACATTGAGGGTATGATCCTCTTCTCTGAGCTCTCCCGCCGTAGGATTCGCAGTGTTAGTAGCTTGATTAAGGTTGGCCGGATTGAGCCTGTCATGGTCCTTCGTGTTGATAAAGATAAAGGGTATATCGATTTGAGTAAGAGAAGAGTTAGCGAAGAGGATATTCAGGCTTGCGAGGAGAGGTTCAATAAGAGCAAGCTTGTTCACTCTATTATGCGCCATGTTGCTGAGACCTTGGGCATCGATTTAGAGGTATTCTTTTCTGTTTTGGTTTGCCATGACGTCAATTGCTTTTGACTTGAAATTTTATCCCGCATTGAAGGCTAGTAGTTAGAACATCAATATTTGCATTGGAAAGTTGAGGGAAAATTATAGATTATTCTGCCATGATTTGAATTGAATCCTGAATTGTATTAATCCTTGAGTTTGTCTCATAATGGAACGATCATTGCTTGCATCTCTGTTGGGTCGACGTATGGTGGTTGCTTTTAAAGTCTTTAGTTAAGCTATTTGCTGTCACTAAGACTTTGCTAGGGAGCGCTCTGTAAGATTAGTCTCCAATTTCGGAATGGATAGTGTCCTTAGAAGCGTGTTTTTCTTAGTAATTCCTATTTGATAAGCTTACTTTTGATCAAAATATTCCTTCAAGTCGCTTATTATATGAATTGGCTCTTCAGTTCTCTGCATGAATCAATGTACCTTGGCTTTGCTTTCAGTGATATGCTAGTAAACTTGTCATAGATGACATATATAATTAGTTTAATATGAAGTCTTGCTCGCTGCACTCACATCCACGAGCATCTTCAACAATCTGGAACATCTGTTTTCCATGTTCAAACACTCGAGTATTGAATCACTTAATTGTTTGCGTTTACTTGGGCTAACACTTAAAACAGGAACTATACATCCATATCGGCTGGCCTCTGTACAGGAAATATGGCCATGCTTTTGAGGTGAGTCACGAGTACTTCCCTAGACATTTCTAAGGTCGTTTGCATTTTAAAATAGAATATTATGGCATTAATTGATTGATGGGCAGGCATTTAAGGTCATTGTGAATGATCCTGACTCCGTTTTGAATTCTCTTACCCGTGAAGTCAAAGAAATAGGGGCCGATGGTCAAGAGGTAAACTTTACTTTCCAAAAGTCCTTTTAGATGCATTTTATTTTGATAACTAAGATTTTATACTGCCGTACAGGTAACCAAAGTGGTACCTGCTGTGTCAGAGGAAGTCAAAGAAGCTTTGTTAAAGAATATTAGGAGAAGAATGACTCCTCAACCATTGAAGATTCGGGCTGATATTGAAATGAAATGCTTCCAGTTTGATGGAGTTCTTCACATTAAGGTTGACTTTAATTTCCTCTACTTTTAACTCTGACTGTTCGAAATTTTAAGGAACATTCTCTATCCGAGAAGGCACAATTTGTATTACAAACTATGTGCTCTTATTTGCTTCACAGGATGCAATGAGAAAAGCTGAGGCTGCAGGTAACAAAGACTGTCATGTCAAAATTAAACTGGTTGCCCCTCCACTTTATGTTCTCACTACACAAACCCTAGATAAGGTAAGATTTATCTCAACAGAATATATGAGTGTTTGACTTTCTCATATAATGTTTTTATATAAGTTTTTGCTGTGCTTCTATGTGTACATTAGGGTTCTTGAGGATCGGGCTTCCAAAAATGCATTGCCCTGTGCTGTTGTGTTACTGTAAATAAATGCGTTTGTCGAAGATAATACTATGTACTAAACTGAAATGAGTCACTAAACCATCTAAACTTCTTTTATTGTGAAGTCACACATTGTTGTTGCTACTCTGCTTTAGGGTTCTGTTATTGTAGGGGTAGGGTTGTCTACTCCGGACCCCCAAACCCCTCTTGTGTTGGAGCCTTGTTAGGCAATGAGCCATCGATGTAATGTTGTTGTCTGAATATCACATCCCAAAAATAGTGCATCGTTGAACTTGCTATTTAATTTCTTTTGCAAAGAATGATTTCCAGAGGCTGGTTGCTACTTAATTTAAAATGGTTCTACTTATTTTGTTGATTTCATAACTTAGGAGCAAGGAATATCAGTTCTGAGCAAGGCAATTGCTGCTTGCACTGAAGCCATAGAGCAGCAAAAGGGCAAGCTCGTCGTGAAGGAGCCTCCAAGAGCTGTGAGTTTCAGTTTCCTCTTTTGTTCTTTGTATTTGCTAATTCTTTTAAAGTAATTTTGGTTGTGCCCTCTTCAAGGGTGTCAAATTCTGTTTATTGTATGCCGATTCTTCTGGTTTTTGCCTGATGTAATTCTTGCACAAAAAATAGGTGAGCGAAAGGGATGATAAAATATTTGCAGAACAAATGGCTAAGCTAAGAGAAGAGAATGAAGAAAGAAGCGGTGATGAAGATAGTGACGAAGAAGTAGAAGATACAGGAATGGGAGACGTCGATGTTGAAAACAATGCTCATGGCATCATGGAGTAGAATTCCCCATTATAATTCCCAAATTTTAAACAAATTGACCTATTGACATTTGGAGGTCGTAAATTAGGGATTTCGGATATTTGAGTTGATGAGTTACGTTGCATCGTTAGTAAATGAAAATTAAGCAAGAATGCATTTGTTGTTCCAGTTATATGCATTTGTGTTTTGATTTCATTTCGTTTAGGTCAATAGATATTCGCATTCTACTCTAAAATTGCTTGATTTGTACATTATAATTGAGTTAGCATAGAACGGTGCAAGTTAGAATCTTGAGAAAAAGGTGAAGGTTACAGTGCTTTGTTTTTTCAAAGTTTACTTTGCCTTTTATCATTATTGGATTACCGGGATGAAATTCAATCTAAGAGTGATGGTGACAAAGTAAGAAAAAAATAAAGTCACATAAAATGAAATTCAATCCAAGGATCATGGTGGCAAAGTAAGGAAAAAACAAAATCACAATAAAATATATGTGACGAAAATTTGTTGTGGTTACACCGTTGCATTGATTTTGTATTTTGAACGGGTATCTGCAAGTCTTGTGATTCTAGCTTTTTAATTGCATGTATGGTTATGAGATTAGCACTATAAGATCAGTTGTGTAAGTTTTAATGTACGAGCTCTCGAACCATGTGAGTGGACATAAATTATGTGTACTTATTTTTCATTTGGTTAAAGGTGATTTCAAGAGAAAATGCGCCTGATAAAACGACATCGTACTGTTCAGCAAGAACCATGGTGGTCATAGCAGGGTCATCTTTTTCGTGGGTGCAGGAGTTGGGTTTTCTCTTCCAACTATCCAACACAACTCGACGGCGACTTTAACAGGAGTTGGACAAACCAAATGCCGCCAAGTTTGCTTGTCTATTTCCTTGTGTTGTCCGGCGTGGCCTACGGAGGTGAAGCCATGGGAGTGAACTGGGGAACCACCGCATCGCACCCACTTCCGCCTCCAAAAGTGGTGGAGCTGTTAAAGTCCAACAACATTACCAAAGTGAAACTATTTGATGCAAACCCAAGTGTGCTAGAGGCTCTATCAGGGTCTGGCATTGGGGTTACTGTGGGAATCCCCAATTCTATGCTTAAAACCTTGAATTCCTCCACTAAAGCTGCTGACACCTGGGTTCATGATAATCTCACCCGCTACTTCTCCTCTGCTACTTCTAGAGTTCGAATCCAGTACGCTTTTTCTCCTTTCACTTTGCCTTTACTGATTTGTAAAGTATAGATTTTGGCAAATTTAGGTACCGGGAAAAGCTTCAAACATGGAGTTTTTTAGGAACAGCAGTATGCAAAACAATTTGAAATTGACTCTGACGAGTTGATTGTGTAAGGTGTACAACATTTACCCTTCAATTTGTGAGCTTTTGAGCCTCTGGAACTGGGGATCTCAAAATTGTTGTTCAACCTTATGCTTTTGTGAACGAGTGCTTTTAGTATATCCTTGTTTGCTGTGCCTTTGCTTTAATTGCTTGTTTTTCCCTTTTCTATCTATATCAAAATGGACAATTCACAGATATGTTGCTGTTGGAGACGACCCATTCGAGCAAAGCAACAACAATCAGTTCCAGCCCTTTGTCATTGGTGCAGCAGTCAACATCCAAAGCGCTTTGACCCGAGCCAACTTAGCAACCCAAGTGAAGGTTGTAGTCCCATGTAGCCACAACTCGTACCTCTCAGACTCTCTCTCCCCCTCCAAAGGGCACTTCAGACCCGATCTCAACAAAACCATGATCGAACTCCTCACATTCCTCTCAAAGCACCAATCCCCTTTCTTTGTCACAATCTCCCCATTTATCACCCTCCACGAAAACAGAAACATTTCCCTCGACTTCGCTCTCTTCAAAGGAACTGCACATCCCCACATCGACAACCACCAGACCTACAAAAACGCCTTTGACCTAAGCCACGATACTGTGGTCAACGCATTGTCAACCGCCGGATTTCCCGATATCAGCATCGTTGTTTCGAAGATCGGGTGGCCCACGGACGGTGCACCCAATGCCACGTCATCAACTGCCGAGACCTTCATGAAAGGGCTCGTGGATCATATCCGAAGCAAATCGGGCACTCCGATGAGGCCTCGGGACCCGCCGATCGAGACTTACATTTTTAGCCTTTTGGATGAGGATCAACGGAGCATTCCCACCGGGAGCTTTGAGAGGCATTGGGGTTTGTTTACTTTTGATGGCCAGGCAAAATACCCGGTTGACTTTGGAAGAGGTTCGAAGAGTCTAGTGAATGCAGAAAATGTGGAGTATTTTCCTTCGAAGTGGTGCGTTGTGAATAACAATAAGGACTTGAGCAATGCGAGTGCGAGGGCATTGGATGCTTGTTCTGAGGCCGATTGCACTGCATTGTCGCCGGGTGGCTCGTGTTTTAATATGAGTTGGCCGGCTAATGTGTCGTATGCGTTTAACAGCTATTATCAGCAGCATGATCAGAGGCCGGAGAGTTGTGATTTTGGAGGGTTGGGATTGATCACAACAGTGGATCCCTCGGTTGGGAAGTGTAGGTTTTCGATTGAGCTTCAAGTTTCTCGGTCTGCTACTCTAGAAGTGAGGTCTTGTTTGAAATGGATGATCCGGGTAATGGTAGCATTGTTGTTTTGCAATGTGTTGGATAAGTTGTAGATATCTGATGACCTTTTTTTTTGGTTTTATTTTGAATGCTGTCATGTTTTGTAGTGTATGATTGTTGCAAGTGATTCATTTTTGTACTCTGTTGTACTTGTTATGGAGAAAGGGAGTAAAATGTATTATATGATTCCAACTTTATCATTAATCACATTTCCATATTTCTTTATCTTTAGACTTTTTTGAATATTTTGAGATGCTTCATTGCATTAATCGGAAATCAATCGTTTCATTTGATTATATAAATCCCTTCTACTCTGAAGGCTTGGTTTGGGACTTATTAGAATCTACCGCTTCAGGAAAAATTTGAAAAGAGAGCTTTTAGGTTCATGAAAAAAAAATTTGGACCTAACATTTTTGGGGAAACCCTAAGGTAAGTCCTGTACAAACTACATATGACAGAAAATTAAGGGCATGGCAATAAGATGAACTTAAACCCAATTAATTAGCAAGGAACAGAAAACTGACTTCAATTTAGATCAGAAAACTGACTTCAATTTATACCAAATAGTAACATGAGATGCACTCAATCATGGAGTAAGGGTCTGTTTGGGGCTACTTTCCCAGACTGTTTTTCCTAAAAGCTACATTCTGAAGCTTTTCCTAAAAGCAGCAGATTATAATTTTGGGAAAGCTGTTTTGGTAGTTCTTAACTTTTTGATATAAATGATCAAAATGCATTGTCAAAATCGAAAAATTATATTGTATGGAATGTTTGTGATACCAACTTTTAGGAACAACAGCTCTAACAGCAATGCCAAACAGAAAATAAATGTTTTGTGACGAGAAAATATGATTTTTTTTTAAGTCTTCATTAAAATGAGTTATTTGTCCAAGGCAGTGTCTTCAAATTCTCTCCTAATCTGGTCTCGGCGTTATTTTGGGCTTACCGTTTGACTTAGTGCTCCCACATTGCCCTTAGGTGTTACTTGTTAGGTTGATTGATTTTATTTTTTTGTTTTAATATTTATTGGATATAAGCTGAATCTCCGATTTGATTCATTTTTTATTTCATATTTGGATCTTTGTTGGAGGTAAAGTATTTGCACATAAGGTATTTGATGAAATGTCTGAAATGGTGCAGAGATTGCTGAATATAATTTGATGGAGTTTTGCTTTCAAGTTAAGATTTAATTAAATTTAGCTTTGATTTGATTCACGCCTTATTAGAGCTTTGAATTTATATTTTGAATAGTAACAATCGAAGATATCGATTTGTTTATCATATTTGCATTTGATTTTGCATTTTTGTTTCTTTCAGTATCTAGTGATTATCAGGTAGCTACTTAAAAGGTAATTAGTATAATTCTGAATTTGTCATTTTATTTGTTTATAGTTTTTTATTTTTTTTGCTTATAAATGATAACAATGACATTTATGGTTCCAACAAGATTTCTATTATATTTCATTTTTTGTTGTTTGGTAGTTGTGTGGTAGATACCCAGTATGAAGTTAATAGTTTTATGTATTTGTATGCTTGTTTATTTATAGCTTTTGAAAATTTGTTTTTGAATTATAAAATGACTTATATGGTTTTAGCAAGATTTTTATTTTAAGTTGACGATTTTATGTATTCCTAATAAACTAGGTTCTTACTAGATTTCTACCAGTAATCTCAAAAAGGATTCTGAAAAAAGGGATCTTTTGCATTAACAGAGTTAAATTTGGTGATGTGGCTGGGGGTATATTGGAAAACCAAATTTTTTAACCAAAATACCGATTTTAGTGAAACCCTAGTCCAGTGACCCATATAAGAACACCCCCTCATCCCTTTCCAAAACTCACAGACGGCCTCTCCCTCCCTCTCATGCCGACCGCCGCCCACGCCTTCTCCATCTATTGTCGCCATCCACCGGCACAACCTTCACCCGTCGGGACATTCGTTAAACCCGATCCCAACCCTTCCCCTTTCTTTTTGGTCGCTGCCACTCTATCTTCTTAAACCCGATCTCAACCCCTTCAACCTCCATATTTTTAAACCCCCGATGCCGCTCTCAACCCATCCCTCCTTCACCCCTCTCGTCGTGGTCGTTTTGTGATTTTCCAGCGAACTCACGTCATTTTCCCCGAAAAGAAGTGAGGGCAGTGGGAGAGGGAGAGGAAAGGGCGTCGACGCCAGCAACAGGGAGGGAGTGTGTTGTTTTAGGGTTCTAAGGGTTAGGTCCGAATTAGTTATTTGGTTTGGAATGAATATGGGTATTTGGGTTAAAAAACTTTGATTTTCAAATATGCCCCTTGCCACATCACCAAATTTGATTATGTTAATGCAAAAGACTTTTTTGCTAACAGATGAAAACTTCAAGATCCTTTTTGAGATTTGAAATTTCTCAAGATCCTTTTCTAAAATGACTGAAAGTTCAAGGTACTTTTTCCAGTTTACTCTATAAATTATTCTAGTCATGATACGTTAATGAGTAAAAAAGTTTCCCAATAAATCTACCGTGAATCAAAATGATGACTATCATATGTGTGCATGCCACAAATATGATGTTTTTTTTTAATAATTATAAATTCTTGAAGAGGTTGGGATTCGAACCACAGTCCTTAATTCACTAACATATTGGAAGGTGTACCACTTGACCAAAAGCCAATTGGTAAGGATTGTACCAGTTACAAGGTTTTTTAAGTTTTTCATAAAAATATAACAAAAGAAAATTATTTTTATTTTTTTCTTTTTATCACTTTTCACTTATATTCTTACTTGATTTTTCGGTATTAAGGTTTTTATAGCAGTAGAGGTCTTTATACATG
>CAOJBJ010134650.1:0-13288 GCA_948291685.1 Euphorbia celastroides
GTTTCTTCTAATTTCGAGTCGAGTTTAACCTCAAGTTCTCCAAACTTAGCTTCGATCTTTGCATCCATCTTAGCTTCTTGATCTTGAATTTTTGCTGATAGAACTTCGATCTGATTTTCCAAACCTTCGACCTTTTTGGCAGCCATCTGGATCGGACTGAAACTTGATCGGGATTCTGAATTTTATCAGAGGATCGGAGGCTCTGGTACCAATTATCAGGTTTGTTTTCTTGATACGATTTATTTGAGAGAAAATAGGAAGTAAGAGAGAGTAGAGAAAAGAGAAAAGAGAAAAATTCTGAAATTCTTATTCAATAATAATAATAAGAGTACATAGTCTCTATTTATACTCTCAATAACTAACTCCGAATCCTAATTAGTAACGAACTCCTAATCCTAATTAGTAACGAACTCCTAATTAATATGAACGCCTAATTAGTACGATTAAATCTTCCTCCTATATCTAACAGGATCATGCCCAGTTTGGAGAGTTAAGGTTTCTAGAGGGGGCCTTTTCAATATCTAAAGGTTTTTTTCATCAACTTACAAAAAAGAAGCCTATTGTCCCTCATGCACTTAGCTATGGCCTATGTGTCTAGATCAGTTAGTGGTTTGGAACTCTGATACCAAAATCTACTAACAGCTGGGCGGCTCTGATTGATCTGGTTGGATCTTTGCCCAGTATTCAACTCCCAAATGGTAGTAATAGCTCGAGAGATTCTTATGCATTATTTAGACTGATGTTGCTATCAAATGCTAGAGTACCAACTAACTATCACCAAGCATTGCTTTTGGTATTTATACAACTGGTTGTTTTTACATGCTTTGTGTCATAGTCAATTATGCTAATTGCTTCATTTTACCTTTGGATTATGAGTTTGCAAGTTGCAAATATCTTCTATTGATGCTCTTGTGCCCTTAATTCCTGATTTTTGATTCATTTTACCTTTGGATTATGAGCTTGCAAGTTGCAAATATCTTCTATTGATGCTCTTGTGCCCTTAATTCCTGATTTTTGAGTTGGGTTTTGAGTACATAGAGTTCTATGCTGCTTGCCAGTTCATCGTTTATCATGAAAATGAAAATATGGCATCAATTGTCTTTTCTATAATGATGTTTGTGGGATTACTGAAAATGTGATTTTTTGCAACTGATTTGCATCCCACCATATGCTCTATCATGATTGGTCGTCTGCCAGGATCCTATAAATTTAGAAGCTCTTGAATTTGTGACTGTGGCTGGTTCAAATAGTGAATTCCTTGAGCATTTCTTCATAATAGCACATTTCCATTTGTGTTTGCTTGTTCTTCGTAGTGTTTGGAGGTTCGAGTGCATAGTTTGCATTATAGTGGTTAAGTGGCTTATTCTCTTTTTCTTAATTGGTGGGAAATTTCCCAAGGATGCAACACTTGCAGTTGGCATTGCTGGTATTTCTATCTAGTTGCTCGATGTTACCCTTTATAATCTAATGGATAGCTCATAGCTATTTTATATGCATAGTCTTCCTGTGAACAGTAGTTCATATTTGCAATCCAGGGAGACTGCTGTTTGTTTTCTCTTCAGTTTCGAGTTGATTAATATAATGTTTCAATATTCTTTTAGTATCTGTTAAGTGCCTTATCTTAGTTCGAAGCTGCTACCCTGGGGCCAAAGTCATACCAAGGGTCATTTGCATGCTAAAATAGGTTAGGTGGCCTAAAAGGTTCCTCACGGTATTCTAAAAACGGTATGCTTTTCAGATCTTGGATTTCCCGGTGGCAAGTCGAAATCGTTGTATGGAAGAGACGGTCATTTGGGCATAACTCTTAGAAAGTTCATGGCTGACAAAGCGGGCTTGAAGGATGCCCAACGCCTTGCAGAACACTTTGAGAAGGAAAACCACGGGCTCAAGGCCTGGCAACACCTGCAGCCCATAACACTAGGCAAAGATGATGACAAAAATGCAAACCTTGTGAAGGTCGAGAGAAATGGGGAGAAAACAAGGATCCTCTATGGCTACCTCGGAACGGCTGCTGACCTCTACAAGGTTGACTTTGACACGAGGAAGAAGGTCACCATTGAAATCCAGAGGCAATTCTGGGCATCTAACTAGATCCCGAATGACTAACAAGTAAGGTAAATTGATGATTTCGAGGGTAGTTGGAATCCTTATTCAACTTAGTTACAACTTATCATGTCAAATTGCGAGTTCAAATGTGCTTTATATATCTGATCCCTCTTTTCTTATATATCTTCTACTAGAGAATGATTGAAGGCTTGATATTAAGCTTTATATCAACATTTTATTGATGAGCTAATAGGTTTGTGGGGCCGTTGTTCGAGTTTTAGCAGTCTAGATTATGGAATTGGCATTATGAATCATTGAAACCTGTTAGTTTTCAATAGCAGATGCATCTATCTAGTATTATTGCTAGATACTGTGAAGGTGTCAAACTTAGACTGCTAAATTGATGGTTAAGTTGTAGGCTAGCAGTGGTTAAAACATAGGAGAGATGGCATATTGAACCTTCCCACAACTGAGCAATTTCGGTTTTTACTTGCCCGATAGATGGCATCTAAAGTGGGTCGGGATGGCATCAATGGGAACCAGACTCGGGTTTTTAGTGGTTTGTTGTCTCCATTGATGTTGTCTTGCTTTAATGTGGAAGCCATCTTGATTATGTAAACCTCTGTGTTTTCTTCTATAGGGGAATCATGATTGCTTTACCCAGTTTCACATAAACATCAATATGTTTTGTTTGTTTTGGATTGCTCGAAAATGGTTAGTTTCGGTTGATTGTGTCTCATGATGCCTACTGGTTATTGTATGCTTTCCCATAAGTTTTTCTTTAGTTGTTTTTTTTTTCAATTAAAGTTTTGCTTTAGTTGTTAGTAATGGGTTAGTTTGTTAGATTCCAATGTATGATTAGGACCACTCCAAAGGCAAAGACACTTTTTTGGTTACCCGTTCGGTTCTAGCAGTATATATATAAATTATTTGCTGGTTTTTTTAGTACCACATTAGGCATAATAGTGGTTAATTGGATTCCACAATAGTCAGCAAATGAATCTTATTATAAGGCTCTAATTAGTCATTTCTCTTATTTTTGTTTGATTTGTAATAGTAGGTTTGCGAACCGTGCTGCACATTTGTTATTTGTTAGTTAGAGTAGCAAGTTCTTCGACAGGTAGAGAGTTTTGGTTTTGAGACTGTCCATTTTTATTAGTGTTGTATTAACTTTTAATTAATATCATTGCCAGTCAACAAAATGTATCTTAATTATATACTCCTTTCATTTCAAAATAAGTGTCACTTTAACAAGTTTTTTAATATCAAAATAATATTAAATAAAGTAATAAAAATACTATTATACTTTTTAATCTAACCATTCATCTTTTTTCACATTTTTACAATGAAAGAGTAAATAAAGACAAAAAAAGGAAAAAAAAAATATAAAAGCATTGTTATTCTCTAAGTGACATTTATTGAAAGAGATTTTTTCATTCATTAATGACACTTATTTAAAAAGGAAGATAGTAATATATCGGATAATATGGACCGAATGGGTATAAACTATACTTTACACTAATGGATGACTAATGGAACACGTGTGATTCGTTGGAATCATACAAGAATCAGTTTAATCTTTCTTAGAATATTTCCAACAAATTTTCCATATTACCGTTCTTCTTAAAAAAAATGGACAATAAATTGAAAAATTACTCCACAATAATATGAAGTGTCATCCTAAATTTTAACTATTGCAATTTGATTGCACAAATAGACAATTATATAAAAGTCCAAATAATAATACATTTAAGAGTAGAACACAGAAAAAAAAAATTAATTTTAGGTTTTATTTACGATTTATGTAACCAAAATTAAAAGTTATAATTTTTGCAATCAAAAGTAAAAGCTTAAACTCATGAATATACGTTTCTGTTTCTGTTTCATCCATGACAAAAATAACTCCTTAACTTTCAAAACCGACTTTCACGTTTTCTGATTCTCTTCTCTTTTGTTTATTTTTTTCATTTTGTTCCCTCAATCTCCGCACTTTTTGATCGTTCTCTTTTGATATATCATGGATATATTATATTATATTATGTCCTTGATATATCATGATATATCTTGGATATAACATGATATATTCAGGATATAATAAAATATATCATTGATATAACACATATAAATAGAAATCAAAGCAACAATCGACAAAGAAAGAATATGAACCGGAGAACAAGACAAACGAAACAGAAAAGTAGAAGAGATCGATGAGAAACAGAAGGACGAGACCTGAATAACAAGGTAAAACAAAGACAGATAAAATTGAAATCAAAACAATCAGCAAAGAAGAATATAAACTGAAAAACAAGGCAAACCGAAATAGAAAAAGAGAAGAGATTGGTGAAAAGAGAAGGACGAGATTTAGATTACAAAGCAAAACGAAACACAAGAAGGAAAAGAGATCGATGAGAAAGAGAAAAACAAGAAAAAAAGATCTGTGAAAAAATAGAAGGACGATACTTGGAGAACAAGACAAATGAAGAAAAGGTCGAGTTCATGTGAGATTGAAAAGAAAGGAGAAATAAGAGAAAAGAGAACATGAAACATAAGAAAGAACGTTTAATTTTAATTATAAAATATTAAAGAATTAATTAAGAGATAAGTATGATAAAACCTTTCCATTCTAATTATAAATAACAATTTTTCTACATTTAAAGGTTAATTAATGAATTATTTAGTATTTTCTATTATTTTATTTAAAATTGTTTTCATGACACATAAAAATCGAATACGCCATCGCGCGTGCCCTCACTAGTGCTTTCCACGTCATCACTATATCCTTCTCTCTCATTTTCCCTTCACCTACCTTTTCCCTCTCTTTCATTTGCCCTCTGTTCTCTTCTCTATTTCTAGGGTTTCTTCATCTCCACCTACACGTACTGCTTTCCTCCATGGGGTCGATTCCCGATCCCGGCGAACTCACTGAGTTGGCTCCGCCGAGCTTCGACGAGTTCCAGCGGCAGGCCTCGTTGATGACCAGCTGCACTCTCCTCTGGAAAGAGCTCTCCGATCACTTCACTTCTCTCGAACACGACCTCCAGAAGAAATCTGAAGCAATCAACCGCAAAATCCAGGCGTTAGACAGCGAAACCAAAGCCTCCATGGAGTCTCTCAAGAAGCGCGAGGTCACAATCGACGGAAGCGTGAAGATCGCGCTTGATCGCTTAAACGAACGCAAAGCAGCCGCTCTTAAGTTAGTAGATTGCGGTGGTTTGAAAAGTTGCGGCGGTGAAGTTGATGATGGCGGTGAGTTTTTGCAGGTTCTTCGATCCTCTTGTTTGAAGATGGAGTCCGGGGAGTTTTGGAAGCTTGTTATTACGAAGAAGAAGGAAATTGAGGTGTTGAGGAGTCAGATTCGGTTGGCTCTGGCGGAGTGCGTGGATCCGGCTAGGTTTGTGTTGGAGGCAATTTCGGAGGTTTTTCCGGTTGATAAGAGAGGCGATAAGAGCGAGAAAGGGATTGATTTAGGATGGGCTTGTGTGTTGATTTTAGAGAGCTTGATTCCGGTGGATGTGGATCCTGTTATTGGTAAGTCGAGGTTGCTTGTTACTCCGAGGATCAAGGCTATGGCAACGGAGATTGCAGAGACTTGGAAGAGAAGTTTGGATGAGCGAGGTGGAATTGAGAATGTGAAAACGCCCGATGTTCATACTTTTCTGCAGCATTTGGTCACTTTTGGAATTGTGAAGGAGGAGGATTTTGATTTGTACAGGAAACTTGTTATTGGATCTGCTTGGCGGAAGCAGATGCCTAAGCTTGCTGTTTCTCTTGGTTTGGGTGATAAAATGCCTGGTAAGTTGCTCCCCTGTTTCATGATTACAAATACATTGGTTGCTTATTTGTTGTTGAATTCCTCTTTTCACTGTGAGATGTTAGAAGGTCTTTATCTTGTTAGTGCTAATCTCTGTATGAGAAGCTCGCTACTGGTAGTTAGTGGTTGTTATGTAAGGAAAATGAACTTGGAAATGTGATCTTTGTTGATTGTGTTTATGTCAATTGAGTGTCACATCTTCAATATACATTTTGAAATTTTGAGAACATAGGTGCCTTCTGTTGTTATGAAAGTTGAACATCTAATTTGAGATTGCTGTTAGAACTTGAAAGATTCCTCTGTTACGGTGAGGATAGCTTAATGGGGTTTTAATTTGAAGTTCAAAGACTGTCTCCTGTCAAAGTTACGAACTTCTAACCTTGTTACTTGTAATTGTCACCAACAAACTAGTGTAACTCTGGGTTGTAAGTTTGCTGTGCTGCAAAATTGGGCCATTGCGTGTAAACACCTTCTATTATGAACTTGCTATTGACCTCTTTGACATATTTCAGTTAATGACAGGAGTATGTACATATCTCATTAATCATGGCAGAGATAGCTTTTTATTTATGTTATTGTGATGGTTTGATAGATGTTCTTATCTAGAGATCATTGGGGAGCTAATTGGTCGGGGGCAACAGCTTGATGCAGTGCACTTCACTTATGAAGTTGGTCTGGTGGATAAGTTCCCCCCAGTTCCATTGCTGAAAGCTTATTTGAAGGATGCAAGGAAAGCAGCTACCATTATGGAGGATCCTGATAATACTGGTCGAGCATCGGTAATTTTCACTCATCCATAAAACTTTTTGTTTTGTTCGCTCATACAATTTGGTTGCTTACGAGATTCTGTATATTAAGGGAGTGTCACAATAAATATCCATTAAACTATTTTCATGCTGAATTTTTGTCATCTCTGTGCAATGCGTGACATGAATAGTCATAATTTCTTCTTAGAACCCTATTCTGATATTGTTTCCATAGTATTTATTATATTATGTTATGTTTCTTCTTATATCATAGATCTTTAAGAGTATCGAATAGGTTTGTCATGTTGAGTGAAAAAAGTGCAAGGAACATGTCATTTCTAAGTGCTTTGAGAATTCCGTTTTTCCTTCAGTTCTCCAGAATTGGATTAAGATGTGTTCTTTATGTTTTAGAAGCCTATATTATATTCCACATTGGTTTGCTAGCATTGCTATATGCAAATTTGTATTGTAGAGTATTACACATGTAATGCATTAGATTTAGCCTCGTTTAGAAATGAAATGTGTTCCCTCTTGTAGGAGTCGTTATTCAATCATGCTCTTATAATATCTTCATTATTGAAAGTAGTTTTCATACCTTGTCTTATGAATAAGTTGTTAGAAGCTCGGAAAAATTGTGTAACAATAGTATGTCTAGGCAAAGCCTATGACTATAAGAACATTTTCGGCGTAATTTTCCTTACAGTTTTGCTTTTATATTGTCTACTCATCCCCTAAACTTTCTTTATATTTTTTGTTTCTGTTTTAGCAACTTGCCTGTAGAAAGGAACACTCGGCCCTCCGGTCTGTAATAAAATGCATAGAAGAATACAAACTCGAAGACCAATTCCCACCCGAAAACCTCAGAAAACGCCTCAAGCAGCTCGAGAGGACCAAAACCGAGAAGAAAAAACCAACCACTGCCCCTCCCAACAAAAGGACCCGAGCCAACACCGGTGGGCCAATGCCCCCAGCCAAGGCTGGGCGCTCAACCAATGCCTACATTTCATCATTCTCGGCCCCTCCTACAGCATATGCATCTCCCCCTTATGGCAGCCTTAGCCCACAGTCCTCGCCTTTTGCCTACTCTCCCGAGGCTGCCCCCCCTCCATATCCCGGGGCTCCCTTGAACTACCCTGCATTTGGAGGGTATGGTAACCGGTTTGTACCGGTTTATCAGCCGGCTTACTATGGATAGACTTGACCCGACTAAGTTGAAGATGGTGACTCCCCGGTAGAATGACTATATCTTGTTTTGTTGTGTGATCTCTAACCTTATTGATCTATGTGTGTGTTAATTGTAACCTTTGTGGTACGCTTTGTATTTAGGCTGAATACATGGATAGCCCTTGCACTTGAGGCAAATAGCTTGTTGCCCCCTGAACTTTAGGAAAGCCCCTTCAATTCCCCGAACTTAGCAAAGTGCATCAGTTAACCTCCTTCAATTTGGAAAAATGCACTAGTTTGTCCTTAAATATGATTTGTCAGCTTTTTGTTAGATTAATTTTCAAGGATGTAATATAATTTTTACTGAACCGATCCGTCATTTTCTCAGAACCAAGCTGAAACGAACTGAGAACCGAATTTCAGTTAAAAAAGTTATCAAACTGAAACCGAACTAATATAAAAGCCGAACCAAGTCATGTATTTCAGTTCGGTGTTTCGGTTTGACCCAAATTCACCATAGCCCTTGCTATATCAGCCAAAAAGATCCTGTACATTAATCACCAATAGGCTCCACAGGAACACTGGCCGTTCCTAAAGCAATGAAACCGGCTGTTATCTCTAACAGCAAATTCTCTACCAACAAAACCCGATATGAATTTAAACGCATTGTGACAATCACCACCTTCGTGATTCTTATAGGCAACCCGGGAGGAATAGCTATAAGGCCAAAGGCGAGAGTGATCTCACTGTGATGCCAAAGGTCACTTATTTCCTCTTCTTCTAGATCATAGAGTGCATAGCTTGTGTCGGGTATGTAACCCGCTGCTTTTGTTTGCATCTTTAGCTTAACTAACATTGCCTGGATTTCGGGATTCATTGTGTGTGATGTGTCCTTAGCTTGAAAGACATGGACCTTGTTTTTGGCTGTAAGCCAACTGTAACCAGCACCCTTTTTGATCCCGAAATCTGTCATTTCTTTTCTCACCAAGGTAGCTTCTTCCCACCTGGTATAAGGTCACATTTAATCGGTTAAAAGGGGAGAAAAAACGCAACAATGATCAGGAATGACAAGGAAGATGAACTGAAGTTATTAAATTACAGAATCATAGTTATCATAATCTCACTATTCAATTGTACTCATCGATAAATTGATTTGATTTGAAGGGTGGGTGAGTCTAAATGCACTTGAATCGATGAAGAATCTAATGACTTGATTAGATTCTCTGAAAATTGATTCGAATTCCTGGAATGAAATGAATCAACTGCATAGCTAAAAAACACAAAATGGAAAAGTATCTTAAATCAAACATCTCAAATGATCTATCTTACGGTTTTATGAACTAAAATTGAAAATTAGCGATTCACGTATCTTTAGATTTGATTCTCGACTCTAATCTCAATTTGAAAACTATGTGACACATTGCAAATATATTCGTAACTTGAAATACCGGATCCTTGTCAGGAACTACAGTTCTGATGAAGAATATTTAAGAACAAAATTTTGTAACAAGTTCAAACCAACATATGCCAAATGACAAACATTTTAACAGAACATAAAAAATTAGAACTTTCAACTTCAAAATATAATGGTAGATTGATGAGAAAGAGCAACATTACCTGCCAGCAGCAGCAAACATATTGAAAAGAAGAACATGATTCCCACAATCATTCGGGTCGAGCTCAAACAACTTCTCAGCAGCAATCTTTCCCAACTCCGGCTTATTGTGCACCCTACAGGCATTCAAAAGAGCACCCCAAACCTCAACCGTGGGATCAAAAGGGATTCCTTTCACAAGCCTGAAAGCTCTCTCTACCATCCCAGCCCTCCCTAACAAGTCCACAACACAAGCATAATGCTCAACCCCGGGCTCAATTTTGTACCTTTCCCTCATTGACTCGAAAATCTCAATGCCCAATTCAACTTCCCCCGCCCTCCCACAAGCTGATAACACACCATAGTTCGGTTCTATACCGTAAGATTTCATTTGATTGAACAACCCGGTTGCTGATTTTGCAATTCCTTGGTGTGAATACCCGCTGATCAAGGCGTTCCATGTGACCAAATTTATTTAGGCATTTCATAAAATGTTTTCTCACAGTCTTTGATGCTCCCGCATTTTCCATACATGTCAACTAAGGCACTTCCAACAAAAATGCCGGTCTCTAAGCACGATTTTATTGAGAGTGAGTGAAGTGATCGGCCCAATTCGAGCTCTGATAAACCTGCACAGGCACTAAGAACACTCGAAATCAAATAATCTGTCGGTTTGATTCCTTCTTTCGTACTCTCGAGGAAAAAGATGCAAGCTTTTTCTTCCTCATTGTTCTGTTCATAAGCAGACACAATGCAGCACCAAGTAACAGCATTTCTAACTTCCATTCCCCTGAATATCTTTTCAGCTGATTCGGTTTCCTTGCACTTCCCATTGAAATCTATAAGCCCATTCGAAAGGGTTCGAAACCGACAATTCCCTTTCGAATCCACAGCAAATCACAAAACTATGCAACTGCCTCCCGAGGTCCCAATACAACAGATCAGCACAAGCATTGAGAAAGGCACAAATTGTTATATGATCAGGCTCACCACTGACCCGAATAAACTCTCTAAACGCATTGACAGCGTTTTCCGGGCTCCCATCAGTTACCGCATTAGTAATATAAGCGTTCCAAGTAGCAACATTTCTCTGAGGCATTTCATCGAACACCTTATCTGCATGACATCTCATCCCACATTTCGAGTACATATCAAAAGCACTGCACACAACAAAGACATCACTCATTTCTCCTAATTTAACCGCAAAAGCATGAGCTTGCGATCCAACAAACGACAACCCAAGTAACCTAGATGCTTTAAACACGCAAGGAAATGTAAAATCATTGGGATCAATATTCTCACGGTGCATTTTACAGAATTGAATTAGAGCAAAGGAGGGGTGGCCATTTTGAACAGAGCCGGAAATGAGGGCGGTCCAGGTGACGACGGTGCGATTTGGGGATTGTTGGAGGACGAGGAGAGCTGAATTGGGGAGGTTAAGCTTGGAATAGAAGTTGATTGGGTGATTGGAGAGGAAGGGGGAGAGGGGAAATTGGAGGGTTTTGATGATTTGGGAATGGACAGCACGGCCAAAGAGGGAGGAGCCAGTTGAAATTGCGGAAGCGAGAAGGGTTGCGAGGGCATTGGGGGTTAATGGAGGCATGGAAAAGCAATTCCATGGTTTTGCCAGCTCGAGGAACAAAGTGGTTAAGCTCTTTGAATTTGAGAAGGGAAAAAGTCCATACTGGCCGTAGGGCCGTAAATGAGTCAGACCGTTCGTATTTCACATAAAAGCTCGATTCGGTTCGACTCGATAAATAAATAAATAGTTAGTGAATAAATTTTTTAGTTCGAAAAATAAATAAGCTGAACATGAATAAATTAGAGCTTGGCTCGTGAGCTCGCGAACAAGTTCGACAAGTGTTCGTGAAGTAGCTCGATTATTATTTTTATGTATGAAATATAATATCTTATAAAAAAATAATTATAAAAATAAACTAAGTAAAATGTCCTAGTTTGATAGAAAAGGAATAAAAATATTGGTTGTTTAGAAGAACTAGAAAGAAGTAGAAATTTTTAATGGTATTCATTGTTATGCTAAATTCTAAAAGGTGAAATTTGATGTTATTGCTTAACTACTTTTATATAAGGATGTTTGTATCTTGATAAATGTTAATTTAAAAGGACATAATTATGTGTTACTTTAATGTATGATATGTCAAATGATAAAGAAATTCACATGATAGAAGAATGTGTTTATGAATCTATAAAGAATTTTTTTTTAACATTTTGCTAGATATTTTTTATTGTTATTAATATTAGTTTGGATTGAAAAAGTTCGACTTTTAAAATTTATGTGGAGGATATATATCAAGTTTACCTATTTTATATTTTGATGAAGAAAATTATTAAATGAATAGAATGTTTGTTAAGAGCTCGTGAACAAATGAGCTTTTAAACGAACCAAGCTCAAACAAGATTTTCAACTCGTTTTGAGCTCGACTCGGCTCATGTTCGATTAAAATTTAAATAAACTAAACACGAACATGCCATAACTCGACTCAGCTCAGCTCGTTTACAGCCTTAATATTAGGTTTAGTAAAGGTTTACTTTTTTTTATCAAAATTAACGAAATTCAACTGCTTAACCAATAGAAAATTGGATTTTGTTGCCGGTTTTGTGGCCTCAATTCCAAATGAACCAAATAAGTGTAATAAACCAATTGTGTAGGCTATTTTTACTTTTATCTCATCGTTGAATTAGATGGTGAACCCACCCATTTAAGGTGGAGCTCACTTATTCAATGGTGTAAATGAACAAAATAGGCTTATTTTATTTTTAGCAAAGTCGCCTACTTAAAATTTTCCTGAACCGAATAATATCTACAAAAAATCTTCATTCATATAATTTGGAGCTTAGGCACAATTTACATTAACAGATAAATGACTATAATCACTACAAGTTATGTTTACCATGATAACTAAGTTAAATTAATTGTCGCTATTGATAGCCTTTTTATTTGAAATAACTATAATCATGATATATAATATATATATATATATATGTTGGTCTCTTAGGAACAGACGATATGGATTAGAGGGAAGGTGAATGACCCTTTTTCGTGCGGAAGTAGTTGGACAATTTGAATTTCTCTTCGGGTCCGGACTCTGGTTGATTCCGGATGCAGACAAATAATAGGAACTATGAAAATTAAATTGCACAAATAATTTTATCCTGGTTCGGCCCCCGCCTACTCCAGTCCCCAGAACTCCTGCTAGGCTTTAATCCACTAGTGGTCTTCTTTACGGGCAGAAGACAAGTCGTTACATTGTTCTTCTTTACGGACAGAAGAAAAGCCTTTATAGTTGTTACCGGATACAACACCCTTCTCTCCTAGGATATACCATTGAACTTATCTCCAAGTTCAACTGAGTCCTCTCAGCAGAAACTATACTATCCGGAAGTAGGATATACCATTGATCTTATCCCCAAGATCAACTGAGTCCTTTTCTTCATGGGATATACCACTCAAGATCTCTCACCAGATCCTAGAGCTAAGTCCCAACTTTTCAATCCCCAGATTGAAAAGATTTACAGTGATTCTCTCACATTTTCATCTTTAACAGATAGATTACAATTTAGTGTTCTCTCAAGTATTTGCTTAATCCTATATCCTCTTAATTATTCTACTTAGCAGATGGATCAGCAACTTCTTTAGTTCTCCATGTCCTCCTTTTATAGGTTGATCTGAGCTAGTTACCGTTGGAGAAGAATTAATCTTGATCCTTGAAGAATTTTGATCTTGGAGCATTCGGACCGTTAGAATCATTTTTGTTGGTCCCCTTTA
This sequence comes from Euphorbia celastroides, assembly GCA_948291685.1. Classification (NCBI taxonomy): domain Eukaryota; kingdom Viridiplantae; phylum Streptophyta; class Magnoliopsida; order Malpighiales; family Euphorbiaceae; genus Euphorbia; species Euphorbia celastroides. Next base: position 13,149 of record CAOJBJ010134650.1, read on the forward strand.
GCTTAATAGCACGTGTCAGAGGGGGGGTGAATGACTTTTACAGGTTAAAAAAAAACGTTTTAATTTCAGTCTTTATAAGCTTATCGTTTTGCCCCTTCTGATCAGCGACGAAGAAATATCTTCGCTGATACTGACACAGC
>CAOJBJ010134825.1:0-12370 GCA_948291685.1 Euphorbia celastroides
GCGGACATTGGGAGTTGGTGGTTGTGTGTTCCTTCGTAGGTTGTTATTAAGATTGACATGTCGTCTGAACATCGTTGTACCTGAAAATTTTGTTTAAGAAATCGATTAGGATCGTCTTGATCAAGTTGGGTTTTAAACTTGAATTATTAAATTATTGAGTTTCAATCATTCAACGTGAAAAGGAACAGTTTCTTTACAATATTTTTGGTCTTTTTAAGAATTCATTCATTCATCAAAGGTTGAAAATTCCCAATTAAATATTTTTTTCACTAATTCTCAACCCTTAGATGTGGGAAGAGTCCAAAGAATTCATTCTGTTGCGTAAATTTCCGAAAAGAAGTGATATGAATTTTATTATTTGACATGAATAATTAAGCTAATTCCTATAACTAATTAAAATTTAAGTCAATTAGTTTCTGAACAATAATAATATCTTGCACACTTACCAACTTCTAAGATTATAAAAAATTCAGAGATTTTTTTAAAGATTTAGTATAAGAAACTAATAACATATCAGACTATTACTTGGCTTAAAATTTATAGTAATAGACAAGCTCCAAGAAAATCACGAAAGCATTTCATTTATAAAAAAATAATATTTGTTTTTTATATCGATCGCTTGTACCACTATCAATAAAGTGAACATCAAGAATCGAACTCAAGATTAAGCTAATGTCAAAGCGTTACCTGTTTTCGTACTGGGCATGCCGGTGCAACGGTGCATCGATAATAAGCTCGGGGACACGGGTTTCCTTTCGAAATTTTCTGTCCATATTTTCTCCATTGACATCCATCGTTCATCTGTACATGCAATACACATCAATTTCATCCAACAAAAATTCAAAATTCAATCTAAACAAAACCAAATCAATTTATACAAATTATTAAGTACCGTTGGAGTATCACATCTAGCTCTCACACAAACCCTAGCTCTCTTCACACTACTCTGTTGCCCAACTTCATCTTCAACACTATTTATCTTCTGGATCTTACTCGGCGGTGGTGATCCCTCTCCTTCATCTTCTTTAACAGCTTGTTGTTCCGAAATATTTGTAGGGCTAGGATTTGTCGAATTCTCGAACTTGGAGTCCAATCCAAGGGTTAGGCTGCCCTTGAATTCTTCATCTTGTTTAACAGTGTTACCTTTGCTAGAGCTACTTCCCGCCTTTTCGTCTTTCTTGGTATTATTTTCGAGAGTTGTTCTTCCTAGGGAAAGTGAGACAAGTTCGGATTCTTTGGTGTCTTCGTTCGATGGATCGGCTGAATCTGCTGAATTGTTGTTCTTGCTAGATTCGTGCTGAAGAACTTCAAAGAAACGTAACTTAAGCGAGTGGTAATCTTTTTCGACTTGTTGTAACATCCTTTTTAGTCTTTTGTTTTCTTCTCTTACTTCTCCCATTTCTGCTTTGGCTGATTCGAGATCATGGTCCTCCTGTGATAATCAACATTTATTTTAACTACCCATTTATAACTAATCTATAAGGGATCTATAGTGAACATATAAGAATGAAAGAATAAAATATTTTATCAATTTACCTCTTTGCTATTGCTGGAGCCTCCATTGCTGGATGAAGATGGCTGCTTCACATCAGGATCTTGAAATTCTCCTCTAATTCCAGCCTAATTAACATAAAATTAGTCAATTATTTTTTCTACTTTTCTATCTGATTAACTAAAGATCAGAAGAATCACGAAGAACAAACCTTGAGATTATTTTCATGGCCGAAAATTCTAACAGGACTACAAGAAGCTGACATTATGGGGGAAGAAGATAGATAGCCGGAAAAGGTTCAAACTTATCTTTTTAATGTTTTGCAATGTCCAATGGGAGATGGTCTTATAATAGAGTCTGCTGAATCGAAATCCAAAATGTCAACAGCTCTGTAATAATAAATTGAAAAAACAGATAAAAGAAATGGAGAAAAATTCAACATTATAAGGCTTGGCATATGAGAGCTAAATTAACGGGGTTGACAAAATAAAAAAAATGGAGGTGGGAAATAGGGTTGAAGCTTCGTAAAAAGGTGAGTTAAGACTGGCATTGATTAAATTAAGAGTCAAATAAAGTATCAATTTGTGACGCCTTTAGATCCGGTGGCCGGTGGTTGTCAACGGTGGAGCCTTTTCGTTATTCGTTGTCAACTTTCCGGTCAATCCGCTTCTTTTACACGGTGTGGTTTGTCACTGCTCTTTACTTGGTTTGACGTTGTTTTCTTGGGCTTTAAATATACATCATGTTCATAACTCAAGTCGATTTTCCGGGTCTGTGGGGAAATTATACAAAAACACTCGGTTTTTAATTAATTATTCATTTATCACCTATTCAACGATCAGATCATGGTGAAACATTAAAAGTCGGGTGTTTTGTATAATTTTTAGGATTTGTGATAGTCAAATGTAGATAATGTTTTAAAAAAAGCATAAACTAGTTCTGGTTTAAGTTTCAAAACTATGTTTGAATCTTATAAAAAAACAAGTTTGAAAAAGAAAACAAATGTGAAAGATAAACTAGATTATTAGGAAAAAACACATGTCTAGGGATCCGAAATGTAAGACTTCCAATAATTAATTGGTCTCCTTTTGCTCATTCCAACGTCATCCTTTTGAAAAGTCACTTTCTTTTTTTATATGGTACAGTATTTACTAATTAATGTATGATATCATTATTATGGTAACGGTGTTATAAAACACATTAATGCACTATAAAATTTTCGATTCTATATTTTGTAGAACTTTTTATAATGATAGCTTCTATTTTACAAAAATAAATACATTAATTTTATCTATATATGTATAAGTTAAATTTATACTATACATCCAATGGTAAAGAAACATAAAATATTTGCTATGTGTACACAATCTTGATGTTACTTATGCTAATTATAAAAGAATTGACAATATATATGTTGATTTTTTCACATAAAATATAAAACAAACTTTTTTTTGAATAATATATATAAAACAAACTTAACAATCTGAACTTTCTTGTGAACTTGAGTAATTGAAATTCAATCAATTGTATAAATTATTATAAAAGAATTAACATGATTTGAATCTTAGTTTCATTAATTAAAATCAAAGCATTGACCTAGCTAGTTAATAAGTTAAGAATAGAAAATTGTTGAATCCCATGTTCGTATACTTAAAAATAGTAATTAACAAAGGTAGTCTGAATCAATTTGAAGCTTATTTTATGGGGAAAGTGTTAGAAGTTGGGTCCAATTACATGTTGAGTTGTGAAACCTCTCAAATTATTTAGTCTTTGCCTCTTCTTAAGCCAAAGACCTTTTGCCCAACTTGTCGTTTTTCTATCGATATTCGGTCAACCCATCTTCGATTTTATATTATCAAATACGAGAATTATTTAGTAATTTACGTTAGATGCAACGTGGTTATGATAAGATAGTAACGGAAAAACAACAATCAATAAGATAATAAGAAACTTTTTTCTTTCAAAAAATTGCACAGTTATATTTATATTACACAAATAAAATACAATGGAACATTTTTACGCCAATTTAGACCTAACTGAAACATACGACCTTTATCTTATTGCTTCTTGAAAAGGGTTTTACTTGTAGTATACGTTTATGTTGACCCAACGTAAGTAAAGAGGACAAAATATTTGTTTATGATTGGCCAACTTTAGGGAGAAGTTGACAAATTTATTTAATAATTAGTATAGTCATTGCACTGATAACATCATTATTCATATTTTTTTAAGAAAACATAATTAAACAATTAATGGTGACACTTTTAACATACTGACCGGACCAATTAACATTTAATCAATATATGAACGCATGGAAATTGCCAGTATTGACTGACTCATCAAACAAGTACAATTATTTGAATATTAATCAGTTGATTATAGATTAACCCTTGCCGTAAGGAAATAATAACTTTTGTTTTCAGCCGTTGAATCAATCCTAGAGTTAAAGATTCAATTCATACATGTCAATTTTCAATTTTTATCTAGGAGTAGCAGAAGTTACAATCTAAAAATAGAAGAAAATTTTATTGAAGGCTTGTCACAATAAATACCTCTCGGATTCTTTAAGTATACTTTAGAATTTATGTTTTAATCTTATAGTTGTCAACAGCTTTTAAGGTATTTTTGTACCATGATTTTTATTCTAATTTACTCTCATATTAATAAAAAAAGTTAAATATATGAAAAAAATTATATATGAATATTAAGATGAAAGAAAATAATATAGAGGATAAATTAATAAGAGTTATTCTAAAACTGATAGTAAAATTTTATATTGTTTCTTTTTAAAAAATATATTTTTATATTTATTTGAACTGTCTTAATGTGAGGATCGTAGTCTTATATATTAATATGTGGATATGACTTAATTTTAAGTGCGTGCCAATTGTTTAATATATAAAGTTGTGTGAGGACAAGAAGTGGTGAAATGGGGGGCCAATTTAAGTCTTGCTAATAGTTGACCAAAGACTTTATGGAGCAACTTGAGACTACTTTATGTAGATAGGTCACTGGATTTTATTAGGTATGAATTATAATATTGAACTCAGATTTTATCATTTTTATTTTATAGTTCACTCGTCATAATCAACTGTCATGTGGATATTAAATGTTGGTGTCATAATTAAAAAATTACAAGATAATAATTAGATACTTTATCATAATATAACAACTTATTGGAGCACCTAACTTTGCAATTTGGATTTAAACTCTTTTTCTACTGAAAGTCATTTGATCTAAATTATTGTATGCAGCAGCTTTAGCATGTGCCTGAAACCCATGTTTCTGAAAATTTCAGTTCATTTTTTGTTCAAATATTTATATAACTTTTGCTCATGAAATAAATTAAACTTAAATTTTTTTTTTTTAAAAAAAATTTGGAATTTCAATCAGATAAACTCGAACTCTCGTTGAGATTGTTTCATTTATCATTTATATGATTTAATATATGTTCATGTTATTAATCAACAATAAACTGCCTAAACAAATAGGGGAAAGGAGTGGATAGAATTAGTAAGTTAGGTTTTTGAAATTCGAGTATTACTAAAAAAAATTTTGCATGATAAAAGCAATGTGTTTATTCCACAACATTGTCACGTGTCAACACAAAAACGGCTCTAAACCACTTTAGTCCATTACAAATTTCGCAAACATTAGTTTAGAAAAGAAGTGTTAATAATTACATTAGTAAGAAAGTCCAGAATACATTGTCCGCATCCAAAATATGTTGTTATATAAAAAGTTTGTGATAACAATATTTTGAAACAACAATGCTAAATATGCTTTTAATTGGATAATTTAAGGGATTGTATCAAAAGAAATGTATTTTCTTCAAACTAGCACAATATAAGAAAATTAACATGTAGACAAGGTAGGCTTGTTCATACACTATAAAAACCCAAGAGGCTTACGACTACAAAAATGGGCTAGGCCAGCAAGTCAGCCTAGCAAGTCAGTTACTAATATATAATTTCTCTCATATATATATATATATATCTAATCTTTCATAATTAATGCAAGATAAATTATAGATTAATGCTAAGAAAATACATTGATAATATAAAATGACAATTGAAATGGAATGGAACTTCAAAAGAATCTAATTTTATATGTTGATAGTATCAATGTGAATAGGCAGAACAGAGCTGAAACAATCCAAGTGCCTTATTTTTACGCAATTAAAAGCTTGTACAATCTATAATGATTGTATGAAACAATTATTACAAGCAATTAATGATTAATCAAACATGAGATGACTAATCTTGATTAGAGAGAGGGAGAGGTGAGCCTTTTACAAATGATCTGAAGAGAGTAAGAGCCTGTGATGGCGATGAAAATGGAACCTCATGAGCTCCTCCCCTTATTGTTGCAAATGTCAAAAAGCTCACATTCTTCCCATCTTTTACCCCTCCATATGATTGCGACCATCCTGCTACCTATTGTGTAATTTTCACCGAATTTTATTAGTATTTATAGAACGATTTCTTGCATTTCTATTTGCATACATAATGATTGAAATGTACCTGTTTCTTGTCGTACCAAGTTCCATACTTTGTGATGGTCTCTAGCTTCAGTTGTTTGGCCAAGTTACTGGCTATAAGCCTCGTTTGAGTAACGGGGATCTTTGAATCTCGGTCACCGCTGTTAAGAATCAGAGTTTATCAGATGTACACACCTTTGGATTGAATTTATGTTGAGAGGGTGAATAATGACCTGAAAAGCAATATAGGAATGCCCTCTGTAATAAGGTCAGAGATCAGGGGGATAATGTTCAAGTCTAAGCTCTCCCGTTGATACACCAACGGCCTGCAAAATCCTCAATCAGCCTTTTTTACATTATCTACTCTAAAAGATTATGATTCACACAATACATGGTTCAGAGTCAGACAACAATAATAATATCAAGCATTGATTCAATTCGGATAAGAACATTAACAAAATTCCATAATACATTCTTCTGGCTGGCTAAGTCTGTAAGTCCTCACTAAGATTAATGGAAATGTTAAATGTAGCTAAGTAGCAAAAAGAGGATAATGTACATACCCAGCAATACAGAAGTCCCAACGGTATGGAAGATGACTAGTATTGGCATGAAGCACCTTTTGAACTTTGGGATTATTGAGATATGCTAATATCCTGTCTCCAATACATACATCATTACTCATTTTCTCTTGCTACAACCTGTCCAAGGTCTCAGTTATGTCCAAATCGGAACATATTTTAACTGTTGAAAATTCATTGAATGATAGGAAAGGAAATACATACAGCGGGATGTATATTGTCATTCTTCTCCTTCTCCGTGGTGCTCGAAGATAAGCACACTGGGGAAAGGATGTCATCGCTAGGAACATCTTGGCTAAATTCATCAGCAACTCGACTAAACACATCCTTGCAATCTTGAGACAACATATTATGCACGTTTTCACGCATATGTCGGGAGTCATTGCACACTGTTTTCTCCATGTACAGTGTTTCATCTGATAAGATTGAAATAGGATCACAAGAAACAGCAGAGACAAAAGGATTTAGAAATAGCAGCAGAAATTTGAAATTCACAAAAAGTTCCGTCCAGTAACAAATGCTAATCCATTCTAAACAGTGAGGAAATGCGTACATAAGAATACTGTTGTAGCAGCTATGAGTAGTGCATTTATATAGAAAACAATGAGCGCCACTTGCAGCCAAAATCTGCAGTGTCCTTTTGCTGATTGGATCTCCAGGTTTCTCAACAGAAGACGATTTGCGAAACAAGAAAAGCGTACTTGGACAAGTTGAATTTGGCCTCTGCAATTCACTCCCTAATTTTGCCCAACGACATTGCACTTGGCATGGACATTTTTCCGAATGTTTGCACCAAATTTTTTATGTGTTTGCTTTTTAAAGACATATTTATCACTTGTACCAACCAAAATAACGCTTTGGAAAAAGCAATAATGAAGAATAATCACAAATTGACTCTTAAGGCGTCCAACTAAGCTAAACGAGTCTATAACTTTTTAAAATCTTTTCAGGCAAATATGTATATATTACCATTACTATCAAGCAACAACATTTTATTTCGTAAATATGATTTATGTTTTATTCGAACTCTCTTATTCTTCCTCATAGTCTTCTTTCTCTCATAGGGGAACAAAACAAACATGATTGAACATGTCTTTGGTGTCGACTAAAAGATTGTCAACTGCTATGGCTGCCTCTTCTCTTCCATCTATGAGTGATCAGGTTCGAGGCATGTAACTGGGGATGTAAATAAAAGACCGAATTAATATGCTAACAAAAAAAATGGGTGTCGATGCATGCTATTTTAAATAAAAAAAAAATCCAACCAAAATACCACACAAAAAATTTCTATTCAACTATTCCTCTAAATTAAACAAACAACAATCACCGGACCAAACAAGAGATGTAATCTCAAATGGTTGAAGGGCTTACAAACGCAATAAATAAATTCAGCAATTTGGAACGCTCAAGTTGCAAATGGTAAGGCCAAGCTAATTGAAGAATCAAGTGCCTCACGAGAGTGTTCAACAGAATGACAACTAATTTTCCTTTTCCATTTTAAGTTGTGTTCAATAATTCAATCCTCCACAACAAGTTAGCATTAAAAGGTCTAGAGGTGCGATTTTAAGGTTCACCATCTCTGCTCAGGTTACGATTATCATTTTATATTCCTAGTATTTGTTAGCTTGAGCGACTCAACACGTAGAGGAACATGATCTTTGACTAGTAATACTTGTAGTCGATTTGAATGCACAACTCCTTTCAATCAAAAGAAAGATTAAGCATCCACTTGAATCCATAATATTTGTCCTGAAACAGAATCACACGATAACGCGGGTTCCAGGATTCGAGGAAGAAACCTTTGAATGCAAATTCTAATCAGGAGAATGCCAAAGGCGGGAAAGGGGTCTCCCACTTTTGCAAGCCGAAGCATGATCCAGCACAATGCCCTGCAGCTGCTTTTGAACCTCTTCCATAGGTTGGCTGGCATCTACCACCTGCTCATCAAATTTAGCAACCTCGATCAGCACTTAACGGTCCACAGAAATGAGGATATTTACCATTCAACTTGGCTCACATTGATTCAATCAAGTCATTTGCTGCCTGACACATGTTATTTTTGCATCCAACTTCATTTTTGAAGCAGTTACTTTTGCAATGAACAAGGCCAGGAGACAAGCTTATCAGTTAATTTCAAACTACAGCACATTCATTAAATATAGATTGACCTTCCACGTGGGATCATGGAGAGCCTGATAGCATTGAGCCACTTTCTTCTGAAACTCGAGCTTCTCATATCTTTCACCTCCATATCCTCCTCTTTCAGCAGCTCTCTGGTTGACACACAGTAATGTCACATGTATAAGAGTTGATTGATCAAACAAAAAACTGATACGAATGACAATTAAGGGGTACATTTTAGTAAAAATGAAATCTAACTAAGCCCAGGACATGAGTCTAATTTTCAGCCAAATACAGGGCCGAAGATGCCTTTTTGCCCACAACAGGGTTGGCACAAATTACAAGTTATTTGTTTAATGAATTCTCATTTTTGCTCTCTCAATATATATTATACAGAGTACCTCAGGAGGTATGTCAAGATAAATCACTGCATCAGGAGCCAGCAACCCAACCTCAGGAGCCTGCATAAGTAAAACTCGGTTAGAGATAAAGAACACAAGCATCATCTTCAAAATATATAACACAACCAATCTTTTATCCCGTTTTCACCTTACACCATTCAAAATCAAGTCCTTTTGCAGATGAGAAAGGCACTCCAGAATATGAATAACGGTCAACAACAAGGGTGGTCCCTTTCTTCAGTGCAGTTTCCATCAATGAGCTGCAAAATCATTCCACACGTTAATGTACATTTTCTAACACTTCGAACAGTAAAGTTAGTCACATTCCGTATTTCAACTATTCCCCATATAATAGGATAAGTACTTGAGTATTCATTGGAGTTTACAACTTGCAAGATACTAGACTACATCAAATAAATATGAATTACTTTTAGTGGAATGATTAAATTGGCAGCATGAGTTGTCATAACCTAGTAGTGATCAGTTGAACTTGTTTGAACTTTTCTATGGAATTATATAGTCTCATTACAAACCAAAATATAGGTCGAGGCTTCTGGACTTTAGAATTAACTACAGTCGATGACAACCGAGATTTCTACACAGTTGCAGCATCTATACACAAAAGAAAATCTGGTGTATCCAGCAACTCAGAGGATAAGTCATCCAAACTATAGCTCAATAACATGTGACATTGGCAAGTCGTACAACCAATAATTACATTGAATTGCCATTTATAAATTTCTTTTAAGGTTTGCATACCAAATATCCCAGTAATTGAGTCCAAAGAAGATAAAAAGTGATGTTTGATCTTTCGTGACACTTTAAAACATGGATAGTAGAGCGCCTGAAGGTATTAGGAACAGTAGTTCAGAATGCAGCTAAAACAGATATAGATGTATTTCCCTGTGCAAATGCAGTTGGGGGATCAATGGTATAATAGCTTTTCCGTAAAACAATAACAGCCTGAAATAGCTACATTCTGAAAACTAAAAAGAATGTATGGAAGGAGACTAATACTACGATATCTCACACAGATTAACAGCACTCATTATAAGAAGACGAGAACATCATAATTTCATCACAGCCACATAAATCATGCAGATACTTGTTGGATAAAAAAATACCTCTTCTCCCAACGATTAGCACTGTACAGCAGATGGATTGTGTGATCATCTAACTGGGACTGATTTGTAAGATAGGCAGATATCATCTGTCCAATGCTAGTACTTCTGTCAGGAAACCGCCACAATTCGACAGGGTGCCCGAGTCCCTCCAAGAAAGATTGTAATTTTCCACATTGTGAAGTCTTTCCACTGCGGTCTAAACCTTCTAGAACTATCAAAGCACCTCTTGAATCACCGTTTCCAGCATTGTTATTAGTTTCCATTCTAGCTGACCTAATAGAACACTTCAACGAACAGTTCAAGCGAGAATTCCGTGGCCTCTTCACTGCTATAGTGTGAAAATTTCTATTTCACAAAATAACAAACTAAGCATCAGATAACAATTTGATCCTTTTGTTTCTTCCCTTTTTTTCTCCCCCCTTGGCGATTCACAGATTTATCGTTCAAAAGTGAATTTTAATGTTAAAAGTCCAATTTTTTTAAAGCAACAAAAGAGGAGAAAGGAAAATTTAAAGGGAAATGGTAAGAGAACAAATGTTACAATCGTACCCTTAAGAAACGTAAAAGAGCAAATATAACTCACTATATATACAATATTGAAGCCAGTGGCACAGTAAAGCAAGAGAAGCACCTTAATAAAGGACTAGCTGAACCACGCTGCAGGAAGGTTGTTGCAGAGATCATTAGCAAGTTGAACACTCATTAGCAGTTCAGCTGGCATGACACAAAAGAATAAGCCAGAGTAAAAGAACAAAAAGACCATAACCAAATTTCAGAAAACTAATGAGAAAATGATAAATAAGACCATGATAGTCGAGGGAGCAAAGCGCACTCAAGGTGCGCCTAGGCGCAAGAAAAGTGCTCGCCTTGAGTCAAAAAGTGCACTAGTACAAAATTTTACACAAGTATAGAAGACATTCTAAATTGAAAATAATAACTTACTAAAATACAACGGAAAAACCACAAATTATAATACTCGGCAACAAAAAAATAAGTCAATGAAAATCTATGCTTAGATGCAGTAACAATCCATAAAATCATTCCTAACGCAAAACTGCGCCATTCCTAAAAATCCAATAATGCCATGTTAAGCACAAAACAATGAAAACATTACATAATGATCCGTATTAGACGATGCTACCAAACTCTGCAAATAAACAGGGGCGGAGGGAGGGTGGGGAAAATATTCATCGACCGGAATAGTCTCTGCAATTCGTAAATGCTTTTTGATTAATTAAAAAGGACGAACTGAGTAAAAGTTGAGAGGCCAAAATTCTAGCAGCAGACTTACCCGATGAAAAGTGAAGAATGGAGGGAAGCCGTGAGGGAGAAAGTAGATAATTGCCTAGGGTTTCTAAAACAAAACGCGGGAACGAAATGAAACCAGGTATCAAGTATACTTTATGCGCTTAATAAAGTATCCTACCACTACCAAATTCTACACATGTTCGATAACAACTTTAAAAGATATATTAATTTATAAATATATTTAATAGATAGTTAGCGTAACTTTATATATGTAATGCATTTAAAAAAAAAAAATCTCTCCTTATTCTTGCTCTCTTGTCTATATATATATAAACAACCTCTATAAAGTAATATGATTGACCGGAAAAAAGTATTCATTTATCGAGATTATTAATTTATCGATAAATGAATAAAATATTAATTTATTAATAAATTAATTTTTTATTACTTAAGAGAATATTTTATAGTATGTGCCATAGGAAAGAAGGAAAGAAAATACATGAATTAAGAAATAATACAAGTTTTAATAAAAATTAATTGGTTCATACATACATATAAAAAATCCATGAATTAAGAATTTTATAGGTTATAATAAAGGTTCATTCATTCATGCATATGTATCACGTGAATCGAGAATTCTAGAAGTTTTAAGCTATGACTACATTAAAAAAACTATTTGGTACAGCAAGAACAAAATATTCCAGAAGTCGTGTTCGCTTTTCAAAAAGTTAAGAATCAGATTACCTTTAGTTTTGGTGAGAAGAAAAAATAAGCAACTATAGATTCATATTTTCAGAAGAAGTAACTACTCATCTTATATTATTGGTGTGGAAATACATATATAAGTTATGAATTTATTATAATATTATTACTTTATATTTTTGTTGGGCCTTTAAGACTTTAATTTTATTTATTATATAATG
>CAOJBJ010134899.1:0-12120 GCA_948291685.1 Euphorbia celastroides
TTTTTTTAAAAATATATTTTTGCACGCAATTAGTTACGATTGTTTAAGAAACTATGTATCCACCCCTCTATCATTCTTTATTTTTACCCTCACAAACGACCAATTTTAGATTATAAACACACTTAATAAATATAACAATTAGTCAATATTTTTGTAATGGTACGTAAGTACTGGTATTTAAAAAATAATAATTCTAAAATTAATTGAGCTAATGGGACATATAAGTCCATGTGGACATAAAATAATTGAAGGTTAAAATTAGAAAATTGTACGTGTGAAGATGGATGGAAAAAAGTAAAAAAGTGAAATGTTTAATACAAGATTATTATTTCATCCATAGGCTTATAATTTCTAATTGTAGGAAACATATTTCCGTATTAAATAAAATTGGGATAAAAAAAGGTGTGTGCATAAAATTTGGAAAAAAAGTTGATGTATTATTGGTTAAAAACAAACATCGTAACTAATTGTGTGAAACAAATTATTTGAAAAAATTTATTGAAGCTCATGTATGTAATTTGAAAAATTGTGATAGTTAATGTAATGAACATAGAATTAAATGTTGAGAAACTTATTATTGTAGGTTACATGTATCAAAATAAAAAGTCATGTACAAGTTTATATATGATAATGTGAAAAAAATGATGTTTATGTATGAAATTGAGATAATATTAATAATTGATGTACTATGAGTGAAATTAAGCCCAACAACAACTAATAATAACAATAAAAAATTCGTCACAGCTCAAAAGCCTTTGAAATTTTGTGAGATACCTTTTAAAATTTAGGTTTTTTTTTATAAAAAAAACATAGTTGTGATTGTAATCAAAGGTGGGTAGCCTTGCTTTTTAAAAGAGAAGTCGTTAAATTGTCTTGTGTTAGGGGACCTTTTATACCACTTATTCTAAGTGGTGGCTTCTTTATCTCCCAAATAATTCGTCATTACAATGTGACAAAAAGGTCAAATATTAAATAATTTGTATTAGCAGCGAGTTTTGATTAAAAAAACACGTGAGGTTATTCCATTTCATTAAAAATTAAAGAATCAATAAAATGAATATTTAATTTGATGAAAGGAAATTTTATAAGTTATAAAGATAAAATTACTTGATTACAACTACTAATAACTACTTGTAAAAAAAATAGCTAATGATTCCGATACTAGGATTTTAGTCAAATGAGTAGTAAAATACATGACCTGCGTCCTGAACGAACCTATTTGTCAAGGGAGTGTTTAATCAGACTTTTAATTTAAAGAACAACTCAAGTCCAAACTGACCCAACCTTTGAAATTTTGGGTAAGGAATAAATTTGAGAAAGTCATTTTCAAGCCCTACAAAAAGCTTAAACATATTTTAAGAAAAAAACTTGACTAAATAAAATTACAAAAACTAATTCTATATTTACCTGTTTAACTTTCATGCATAATTACTTTCTTAACTTGATTTTTTTTTTTAAATTTATGATAGGATTCCTTCAGATTTTAAAAATTCAATATACTAACATATAAAAGTCTGATAAAAATGTATAATAATTATTATGTATAATTATAAATATATCATAAATAATAATTTTGTTTCGGGTGGATGCGGATATTGATATAAAAATTAAGCCTAATTTATAAAATCTTGAATTTTTATGAGTTTGAGTTTATTCCGATTTTGTCATGAACCCAATTTAACATGTGAACCCAATTTAACGCATTGTATCTAGACTCGGACCAAACCAAACCGATACCCCTAGCTAGACCTGTTCATCGGACAGGCCGGGCCGGGTTCGGGCCGGGCTTGGTCGGGTTTTTTACTAAAAATCACAACCCAAGCCCATGTTTAAAACTTCGGGTTCGGTCTGGGCTCGGGCTGGATTTATTAAGTCATTCCCAAGCCCGACCCATGGCTCATCGATATTTTGTATTTTAATTTTTTATTAATTAAATTAAATTAAATAAGTTAATAAAAATACAGATTCTGTAATAATTTGTTTGGTAATAGATGAAGTTTAATAATAGAAACCAAAGAAAGCAAATAAATAGCAGTGACAGAGTTTGATGTCCACTCCAACAGAAGATTAACGCAGGGATTCAACACAAGAACACAACCTATCTTTACATGTAATTATAGTGTCTAGTAAATTTTTTCAATGTATAGTTAAAAATTCAATATTAAAATATAAAATCATATAAAAACTAATTAATATAATATAAACATATATATATTTTTTCTTCGGACCGGACTCGAGTATTTATATAAAAAACCAAGCTCGGCCCATAACATTTTGGGCTTTTACGAGCTCGGATCGGGCTTTGTATGAAAAGCAATACCCAAACCCGCTCATTTTAAGCAAGTTTAGGCGGGTACCCGAGCCCGCAAATAGGTCTACCCCCAACTTGTGAATAGATTATGGTTATGAAATTCGAATTGGACCGATCGGTTAGACCAGATTTAACGGGAACCAGTCAGTCATATTTAATATTAATTTATTTTAAAATTAATACATATATACACACAAAAAATTCAATTCCATCATCAATTTAATCTAACTCAACCTTAAATGGTCATGTACCTTCACCCATTGGATGGCTCGGTCCGAGTCTGAAAACAACTTCATAGATTCTAGTTTTGAGCGTATATGGACAATTATGCCACATTAATACCCAAAAATTCGATAAAGCAGTTTACCAAAAAAAAAAAAAAAAATTGGAAAAAGCAAAAAGGGAAAGAGAAGTGAGGCACAGTAGAATCCACTCCAAGGCGCAAGCCATAAGGCGCAACCAATAAAAATGACGCCTCATTAGCGCTTCCATCTTTTATCCCAATCTCAAGTCAAGCATCTATGGCTTTCTCCATCGGAACCTCTCATCATCTTCACTTTCCCCCTTCTTCTTCTTCTTCTTCCCCTTTCGGTTCTCATTCTCGGCCTTTGTTCTTCTATGGAAACCGCTACAATGCGGAGTCCAAGAGAAAGAGGCTGGCGACCGCTGTGTCGTGTTCGCGTCAAGAGGATTCCGACGACGTCGTTTTCAGCAAGAAGAGAGCGGTTCTCTTCGTCGGCGTTTCTCTGCTTCCGTTCTTGCAACTCCGAGCTCGAGCTGCGGAAAATTTGATTGCCAGTGAGTTAGTTCTCTTTTCTGCTATTTGGGGTTTTCATTATTGCAATTGAAGTAGGGGGGATGATTTACTCGTACGCTTATTTCGTTGCCATTTCTAGTTTGCTGTCAATCTGTAATCTGGATATGCTAAATGTGGAAATGACGCTGCTGCTGCTGCTGCGAGGTTTCTAATTTTAGGGTATATGGATAAAATAGTGGGTGAATGCCAGTAGTCCTTGTTTTCTGCAGTGTTGGGAATAGAAGTTTAGAACTTAAAAAGGGGAAAAAGTGAAAACAAAACAAAATTGACTCATAATGTGCCAATAATTGAGCTGGTCTTAATGTATTCAACTGCTGGAGCTTTTAAGTGACTGATTAAAATCAAAATGATTGAGGTCCGGGTTGAGCATAAAATAGTGAAACACAAATATTAAACTGTACGGGAAAAATCGCCGAACACAACTATGCTAGTTAGTTAGTAAAGTGCTTTACCTGCCTAGGGTTTATTATTTCAAGGAAAGTATTTGTAGAGCAACAAGAAATGCTGAATAAAGTAGTCAATAATGCATGAAGGAAAACCTTTAGGCAATTAGGCCTGAAAAACTCTGTTAAAATACTTTGTCAACTAAAAAAGTGGAAGACTGCTGAAAGTTCATAATTGCTGAGCATTATTGCAGTCTAAAGAGAATTTTAAGGAATGGGGAGCTAATAGCTTATATTATTGATCAGAAAACAATTTTTATATATTTTTCTTGGAGTTCTTTATATCAGTTGGCAAACGAACTGACTTTAGCGTGTTGAGTTTCATCCCTTTTTTCTTTTCTGGTTGGCTGAAGAGAAATCTGATCTTGATTTTCAAACAAACATGTACCAGCAAGCTTTGCCTTTATTTTTTGAGAAAGATTACTTCTCATGAAATGACAATCTTTGCACTTTTTAACTGGAAACTTGTTGACTATCCTTTTACTATCCTCAAACCATGCTCCCTTGTCAGTCTTTCTCTCCATTCCCCTTACTATTGGGTCATATATTGATACTGAAAGAAGGGAAGGAAATTATAAATACATAGAATTAGGATTTTTTGGTTTTGTAAGAACTAAATACTGTCAATCTAGGAATTCTTGGGGGACTTAGTGATCAGCTCAATAATTATACTTTTGCGATATGTATCATATTTTTATCTTTGCATGATAATGTACCTCGGACATGATTAATTCATCTCTTCTATTATTGCTTTTCATATAACGTCCATATTATTTCATTTTCTAATTGCTGTAACGTTTATTAGGTGAAAGTGAGCTGAAGACACCTGATGGGAACCAAAAATCAGAGGTTTCCATCACTGTTTCATTTACATATTATTCATACTAATAGCTCTCAGTTTATAAAAATTTGAACTGATATGAAATGTGCTGTGTTTTTGGACAGTTAGCAATTAAAAAATACACTCCACCGAATCCGTTTCTGTCTCTCTTGAATGGACTTGGCATAGTCGGTATTGGTATTCTTGGTGCATTCTATGCATTGGCTAGGAAAGAGAAGAAAAATACAGAAGTGACTCTAGAATATGTAAGCCTATGCTGACCTTATCTATTTTCTTTTTGTGCAAATGGAGCTTTCTATGATACTTCTGTAATTGAAGGGGCAACCCGTTTCAACAATTGTGCTTTTTATAGAATTCACAATTTACGTTCTTAATGAATCTTCTGGATGTTCATGGAATACACAGGTGACTGCCCAACTCAAAGAGAAGGATGCTGCCATTGCAACTTTAGAGAAGAACTTTGAGGCAAAGTTATCGAATGAGCTGGAAGAACGAAGGAAGCTACTAGGAAAGGCAAAAGAAGAGCAGCAGTCTCTATTGAATCAACTCAATTCAGCTAACAGTACAATTGCAGGCCTGGAAAAAGAGCTGAAAAACGAGAAAAGAACAATTGAAGAACTCACTGGTCAAAGAGATGGCTTAGAAATATCCCTCTCCAAGGCCATTGAAGAAAAGAACTACCTTGAACAAGAACTGAAGGAAAAACTCAGTTCCATTGAAGCCTTACAAGATAGGGCTAACTTGCTTAGTTTGGAGCTCAAAGAGAAGGAAAACGACGTCAAAAAACTCGGCTCTTCTCTTACTGAAAAGGAATTGGAGTTGCAAAACTTGAATGCTATCCTCAAGCAAACAAAAGAAGAGGTAGAGAAGGCTTATAAAGAGATCAAATTGCTGAAAGATGAACTCTTAGAATCTAGTAAGGAACTGGAGCTGAAGAAATCGGTTGTTGATGAGTTAAATTCATCGGTGAGTTCTTTGTCATTTGAGAGGGATGAATTAAACAAGAAGCTTGCTACTCTTCAGGCAGAGTACAGTTCTTTTAAGGCATCATCTGAACAGGAAGCTTCTCTAAGTGCTACACAGTTGAGCAAAAGCCGAAGCGAAAAGGAACAGCTGAAGAAAAACCTTGAGTTTTCTCAACACGAACTTCATGGAAAAGAGGCAATCATCACAACTTTAAGCCAAGAAAGAGAAGAATTGAAGGTATCGCTCGATAAAGAATTCAAAAATGTAACAAAATTGAAAGTCGAACTTCAAAGTGCCCTAGATGATCTTGAGAAGTCCCGAAACGAGGTATCTGATCTTGAGACAAAACTTGAACGCTCGAATCATGAATGCTCTGAGCTTAAAGCTGAACTTTCCAGTGTTAAGAACGAGTTGACTGAAGTTATAAAAACTTCACAGAAACACCTTGAAGAGGTGAAAGTGTTAACCAGCGAGCTTAAGGCAGTTAAGGAACAGCTTACGAAATCTAAAGAGGATCTACAAATTATGTCTCGGGAGCTTGCAACAGTGACTGAAAATAGTGCTAGTGTGCAGAAGGAATTGGAAGACGCTTACAAGAAAGTCAATTTCACAGCCAATGAACTAGGAGAAGAGAAGAAAGTGGTTTCTTCATTGAGAAAAGAGTTAGAGAATCTGCAGAAGCTGATAACCAAGGACAAAGAGGCAAGGAAATCTCTGGAAACAGACTTGGAAGAGGCAACAAAAGCACTAGATGAAATGAACCGAAATGCCCTGATTCTCTCTGGAGAACTAGAGAAGGCAAATTCGAGGATCTCGAGCCTCGAAGAAGATAAACTGGTGCTTTACAAGTCACTTACAGAGCAGAAAAAGGCATCGAAAGAGGCTCAAGAGAACATGGAAGATGCCCACAACATGGTTTTGAGGCTCGGTCAGGAAAGGGAGACATTGGAGAAGAAAGCTAAGAGATTTGAAGAAGAATTGGCCTCTGCAAAAGGTGAAATATTACGGTTGAGAAGTGAGATGAATAATTCGAAAATTGTTCCTGATAAGACAGATTCTGAGAATGAAGCAGAGGAAACTGTCACTGTTGCTGCTAAAAAACCCAGAAGAAGAAAAAATGTATCCCAATGAAGTGATGTCTAAGTGAAAATTGCCATTTTTGGTGTCTGATAATGGCAATTTGTTGTACCATTATTTGAGCTTTCGTCATGAAATTTTTTTCTGCAGACAATGTATTGTATAGATACGATCCTGAGGCGTAAAAATCGAGGAAATTATGTTCATAAGATTCATCCTTGCTGTTTATAAGGGTTTATTGGTTCAAATTCAGAAAATTTTTATAGTATAATTTGCAGAGTTATCTTCCCTTGGTGATTGGTGGACTGAGAATGTTTTTTTTTCCTGCTTTGGCCTTTAGTCTTTGTCCGAATTTGGGGTTTTGGAGCAAAATTAGAACCAACTGGACGCTAACATTTCACACTTGGGTAAATCTAACAACTTAGGCTCTATTTTTTTAACTGAATGGTCAACGGTAGAATTGAATTGAACTGAAACTTATTGAAATTTAATGAAAGTAAAACTTATATCAACGTAATCTAAATTAAATGACAGGTAAACTTATTTTAAATTAAATATAACTCAATAGAAATCTAATGAAATTTAACTAAATAAAACTGAATTGAATTGAACTGAAATATTAGAGCTTTACTCTTTTATGTGGTATTTGGATTGATATATTGTAACATTTTCCATTTATGTAATTGAATGTTTTCACTTGTAAATAAATTGGAATACCCACGTATAAAAACATGGAATTAATTGAATCAAACTCTTCTAAAATTCAAGGACAAAATGAGCCAGAAAAGAAAAGTCCAGTATAACTACCTTGACCTGGACCGCTATCAAGATGGGTTAGCTGGGCGGGTGGGGTATACACCCGACCCGAATAAAAGCTTCCCATAGCAGAGTAATACTCTTTTTGACGCCTTTTTTTGTTCGATTCAGCGTTGATGTTTGAATACTCTTTCTTCTTCACTTTCCTTCTTTGAATGTCAATTTCCATTTCTTTCGATCCAATTCATCTTTAGGATCTGTCCATTCTGCTTCTTTTCATATTTCTTCTTTTTTCCCCTTTATTGCTTTTTCAATTGATGCCCATTTCGATCAGATCCGCGAATTTTCCATCTTCATACTTCCAATTGATAATTTGCGAAAAAGCTCGTAGCTTGCATTTTGGTCCTTATCTGTTGGCAAGCAGGAAATGAATTTGGGGCGAAATGTTCCATTTTAATTGAGTTTGGGGATTGATCTGTAGAATTTGGGCGAGGTTTATTTTTAGGGTTAGCCATGTTTTATGGTGCAGTGGTATGGGATCCCTGGATGA
Source organism: Euphorbia celastroides (assembly GCA_948291685.1). Classification (NCBI taxonomy): domain Eukaryota; kingdom Viridiplantae; phylum Streptophyta; class Magnoliopsida; order Malpighiales; family Euphorbiaceae; genus Euphorbia; species Euphorbia celastroides. The sequence continues at coordinate 7,762 of CAOJBJ010134899.1, forward strand.
TTGTTGCCCAAATTGTGTGCCTTCAGTGCCTGTACTATCTTGCTCTTGGTTTGTTCTTATCGATTCTTGTTGGGACTCGCGTCTCTCGCATGAGTGTCTTTTATTTCTTTGATTTCGCTGCTGTCACTACCTCTACCATCACTGGCTGGTGCGTCATTGCCTCCTTTCTCTTCAGCTCGGTCGCCGGGTAAGTCTTTGATCAGTTCTCCTATTAGTATGCGTTTTGATGTTTCACATCTGTAAAAAATTTATTTTTAAGACTCTGGCCCCATAATGTGTTAGTTGAGCTTCAATTTGTTAGCTAGATTTGGTTGCATGTAAGTAGATATATCTTTTGGATTTGCAATATGTTAATTGACTATCTTTTCATCATCCTAATATATGTTAGGAAGGACTGAAGGTCTTTAGGTAAATTGTACTCTGAATGAATGCTTTGAGAAATTTACACAGTTTTAAGATACAAGTAGATGATGTTTGTGTTATGCTTATTTGCAAATTGCAATGTTAGTGTGAACCTCAAGCAGAAAGACTTGGTTGGCCTTTTCTTTTATTCAGTCAATACATTTGTATTTTCAAATTGGATTGAGTAGTGGGAGTAGGATAATCATGTGTCTGTGTTTTATGTTCCATTGAGATAAGTAGTCATTTTATGATCCTTCCCTCTCGGAGAAGATATGACCTGTTTGAGTTGAATTTGTTGATGATTTTGATATTAGCCTTAGTTAGGAGCTCTAAATTTGATTAGCTTCATGGATATTGAAGATCAGTTTCATTTATCTTGTGCTGATTTATGTTATCTTTTCTTTGTCCGTTGTTGTTTTCATTGTACAGATTCTTTTGAGATTTTTTTTTATGTATGACATTTTTGTGGTTTGTTCATTTGGTTTGTGCAGAGCTGGATTTATGCTCTACTTGATTGAGAGGGCGAAAAAATGCTTAGATTTTGCTGCAACTGTTTACATCCTGCATCTCTTTACATGCATTATATATGGAGGCTGGCCTTCGTCAATAACTTGGTGGGTTTTGAATGGCACTGGCCTTGTAGTGATGGCTTTGCTTGGTGAATATTTGTGTGTTAGACGTGAGCTCCGAGAGATTCCAATCACACGTTATCACCGTGCAAGTAAGGATTTTTTTCTATTAGCTCAACATATGCATAATGAAGCTGTGTTCTTTTTCCCTAAATCTTCCTTTATGTCATTTTTCGAGGAATGTAGTTCTTGAGATGAACTGTTGTGCTGCTTGTATGTATTGGGTCTAGTTTCAATGAACCCAGTTGTTCACTCGGTTGGGGTTATATTCATGCCCTATTGTTCGGTCAAATCAGCTATATATAATTTCCGTCTTTTCCAATTTTTTGGTTATTAATTGTTTCCTTCTCATTATAAGAGCTATTCGTAGACAGTCTGCATTATTGTGCCCTCTCGAGATGATTTTATGCTTTACATTTTTCTTTTCGAGTTTTCAAAATTTGTTTCTGTGTCTTGTTTTCAAATTATATGACACACATCATGTTGTTGATGAGCCTTATCTCAGAAGAAATCAGAGTGATATCTGATGATACAGCATAGAAGCAATCGGTATAGTATGCCAATGCTGCAAAAATAACAAAAAGCATCTGATTTTGGTTTTACATAATATTGCAAATGTTGATCTCTGATAATTTCCGTGCAGATATTTAATGGAGAAGGAGAGCTTTACAGGCAAGAACATATTCTTTTGGGGACTGCATTTGATTGGTTTCGTCTTCCGAGGTGGGGCTTTCATATATCAAATCCAAATCACGACACATAGTAAATTTAGTATATGTAATTTCTTGCATAGCTGGAGGTAACGATGAGGAGTGGGAGCTCTCGAGATTAGGTATGAATTGTAAAGGGAAACTCTTAATGTACAATTCCAGATGCTTTTTCAGAAAAAGGTAAAGCTTTCTAGGCTTCTTATTTTGCCTTCATTGAGTTCCCATGTAAAAACGAAGAGCTTTTGCTTCTGTTGTCTTTAGATATCCTTTAGGGCTGGTAACTCAACTCCAATATGTTCAGTTGTTATTCTAGATTCATTGTTTTTGCTTATTCAATGGTAAATGCAGGGCTAAACTCGAGTTACTTTTTGACATTATATCTGATGATTTAGCCTATTTCGGAGGGTTCATTGCCGGTTTTTTATTTTGCAATATAGCTGATGATTTTGTGGGTGTTTGTATTAACTTGGCAAACTTCTCATGATGTTTTGTGGGTTCAAATTAGCGTGAAATTTTTATCAGAATGCAGTGTTCATTTTACAATACTAAAAACGCGTTTACATATATCGAAAACGCTTGCTTGCTAGTATAATATGGGCATTATGTCCCTATTTTTGAAAGTGAAGAGGTTCAAACTCTAAGCAAAAACAACATTACTCTTCCATTGCCTTTGATCTATGAGCAAAAAAAAGATCCCATGTTGTTACTTGTCCCAAAGGGGTCAGTTAAAATTTTTAACTGTAAGTCAAGGCTCGGATTTTCAACGTATTGAAATATCAGCAATGATTTTCCAACAGTGAGATACAATGCACTTAACCAAAATGAATCCAATACATCACAATGTTACAGTTTCTACTGATGCTTTAATATTCCATGTATCTTAGTTAAATGAAAACTTGTTTTTATTATTTACAACTTTTCACTTCAAAATGTTTTACATCATAATGAATGTATTGTAGTTTGATATGTCTTATTATTAATAGGCATGAATTATTTTGGTCAAATACATCAATTGCTCTCTTAAGTTGGTAAAGAAAGTCAGTTGTCACTTCTAAGTTTGAGGTTAGTCACATAACTCTCCCAAGTTGGTAAAATGATACAACTTAACTCTTCCGAGCTGACGTGACATTATTTTACTGGGTGAAGCTATGTGTCTATTTTTGCCAACTTGGGAGAGTTATATGTCCACTTTTACCAACTTGAGGGAGTTATGTTTCCACTTTTATCAATTGAGGGGAGTTATGTGTTCAATTTTGTCAACATATGAGAGTTATGTGTCCATATTAAAAGATTGGGATGACATGTAGTTTTGTTCACCAACTTAGGTGAACAATTGATGTTTTTAGCTAATTATTTTAATAAAAAACCATTTATCATACTTGATGTGAAAAGATATAGTTTTTGATTTAAAACAATAACTTTTATATTTTCATATTCGTACGAATATTGGTAAGCAACAAGATTCATGTTTAAGCAAATAGATGCGTGGGCAACAAGATCTTTGTCTTGATAACAGATTTATGGATCAGGAAAAATATATTTATTATCTAGTATAGCAAATTTTTCTAATTTATTATGTTTATCCACCTTGATGAATCTTGTTTTTCTCTTTAATTTGATCACAAACAAATATTCTTATCATAAAAAATATATTATTGTTGGTCCCCGCGTTGTGATACCTCTTGTTAATCTCCGGCGCGGAGGCGAAGTCAGGCGTGTCTCAGCAGAAACAGAGTTCCTAGCGACGCTGATCCCGACGTTGAGAGTGTGAACAATCAGTGTGCTGATTGTCTCAGCGGCATTGAGAGGGAAATGAGAGATAGACTCAGTAAGGAAAATTGCACCAGCAAGATTTATCTTGGTTCGGCAGCCCGTGCCTACTCCAGTCCCCGGATACCCTCTCCGAGCTTTAATCCACTAGAGTCTCCTTATCGGCGGAGAAGCCTTCTTACAGAGATTTCCAGAGATCGAGTACCCTTCTCTCTCTCATATCCTCTCACAGAGCTTTCCGGATACAAAGTACCCTCCTTCATATCCTATGCTCTAACCCAACTGATGGATACCCTTTCCAACAGTCTACTCAGTGTTTACAGACACTTTAGCTTTTCACTTGAGTGAAGAAGCTTTTACAACAAATTTTCAAATCAATTGTTCTAACTCTCTCTCTCTCTCTAAGTATTTTCTGGTTTAGTTGAGAGCTTGATGAGAAGTGGCCTTCTACCAAGTTTCTTTCTCTTGAATGGATTCTCGTCTTCTTGTCTTCTTTGACCTTCTCTCCTTTTATACACAGATTCAAAATATAGCCGTTGCAACCTTACCGTTCAAATTTGCTAATCTGAGATTAAGCAATTTTTCCGTTTCCTCACAACGAATACTTTTGAACCGGATTAAGACTTTGAAGAATGGTCTCTTCTGCAATCCTTTGAATTTTGAAGCTTTGACCTTGAGCTGTTGGATTTTAATTGGTGCAGCATTTCCCAAGCTTTCATGCTTTCACGGAAGTAGGTAATGCGTTTTTTCAGTTATCAGGTACGTCATTCCTCTTTCTGCTTTAAGTGTCCTCTCTCTGTCAGATCGCATTAGATGCGCCCCACTTTTGTCGGAAGATGATAGCTGTC
>CAOJBJ010135005.1:0-12787 GCA_948291685.1 Euphorbia celastroides
GGTGCGATCGCAGATACCCAAGGGCAAGGGTGAGACAATGCTGAGGTCTAAGGGTCAAAGTCGCCGAGAGCCATAGTGAAGCCGGCAGCAGAGGCAATGTCCCTAGCAAGACCCGTAGACATCCCTGGTGAATTCAATGGATGTACCAGTGACCGAGCCGATACCAATAACGGATAAGGATGACATTTATTGGCGCCAATGCTAAAGGGGAAAGTGATCCTAGTCTTGGCCAGCAAGCAAGAAGACTCCTATCTAGGAATTGATTCTATTAGGGCAACAATGACCCCTATAAAAGGAGCAGAAGGAGGCGGCGCCGACGACACTCATGTGGGGAGACCCCAACAGCGCCCTAGTTTAGATTTATTCTTTCTTTAGTTTAGGGTTTTGTTCTTTATTGCTTTCTTCTTTATTCTTGTTCGTGATTTTAATACATTTAGTTGGATTTACATTTTATTGCAATTAAATTTACTATTTTCTTCAGTTCATGCTTTGCTCTTTAATGTTTATGTTTTACCGAGATCCCGTTATGCTTTCTTTATGTTTATTGCACTTTACTTTCATCATGCTCACTTAGGTTAGTTTAGACTTGGCCATGCAAGTGTAGTATGATATCGTGGTATGTGTGAGGATGAAGGCCAAATACAACAGTTCGCACCGAGATTAAATCGCAAGTCCCAGTACACGAACGAGATCACGCTGAAGGTCTAGCTAGCCTGAGGTAAGTCTTGCGTTCTATTGACATCCCGGTACTTGCATCCGTAATTGTGCAGGCAGTAGGATAAGGTAATATCAGTCATCGAGAGTAGATCCAAGCTTGGCATCTGTAATTATGTTGTGACGAATTCATTGAGACTGGGGACAAGCGAACCAACGCCTATCAGTTGTCTTATTACCCAATGTCAGAGTTGGTGGCTCAGTGAAGTCAACAAGATCAGTAGCAGCGCTCAATGGTGGATTATCGGGGTCCCGGTAAACTGCATCGTGGTCTTGGTGTGCACTAATCTTGCGTCCCATGATCACGGCAACGATGACATACCCTCACATCGGCTAAGTCATCTTTATTTCATGTTTTCTTACCCTGTTATTTTTAGTTTATTTTCTTGCACTCCCAACACATCACCGAGAGCACTCACATGTCACGTTGATAGGTTTTTCGATAGAGGTTTTTGTGATTTAAACTGTTCCTCGTGGATTCAACCCCTGCTCACCACTAACTCTCATTGTTTTGCACGCAGGGATTTATTTTTCCGGTCTGACAAGCCGTCAGTACCGGTTGATACGGTGTTGTGCTCTACGCACTCCAGGATTGGTTTAGAACCAACTTTATGTTGCTGTCATCTTAGCTGGCTGCCTTTTTCTTCATTAAATGCTCCGACAGTTTGTGAAGAGCATTAAATGCAGCTTATGCCCCGAATTGAGTCTTCTTCCTCTAACTTGGTCTTTTTGTCATTATTTGACATTGAATCTCATTGATTTCTTGTCGAGTCCGGATCTTTTCTTTGAAGTCTTTATTCTAGAGTTTCCTAACTCCGGGCTTATCCTTTGACTTGCTTTTGGGAATTTGTTTAACTTCAAATCTCCTGTGAAGTGGGTCGGATCTTCTGGCTGAATTGGATCTTCTCTTTTGGTGAGCCACTTCCAACAATCTCCCCCATTTGATGGAAACAAAATCCTAAGGAAAAGATTTCAAGCAAGGACAGCAACATACATAGTTTATAATAATTCTCCCCCACAACCTTAGGCATTCATCTACTCCCCCCATAATTTTAGCCTAGGTGCTTCAATCAAGTTTGAAGCTAAGTTGAGAGCAAGTTCCGGAGTTTTCACTATTATATTTCTGTTATTAACAAATAGTTAACATAAATGAAGTTCAATTACAAACAGAGTACAGTAGTATTGAAATACAAGAGCACCTATATACTTATGCTTCTTAGTTGCAGAGGTGCCTTCCGGATCATCTGTTGCCTTCCTCTTTCCTTCAGCTTTGTCCTCAGCTGGTTCAATTTCCATTACTGCAACAGCTGCATCTTTTCATGGTTCCTCCTGTTCTTTTTCCTCTATTTCATCTCTTCCTCCAATGCTATCTTTTCCATCATTTATCTCCCTCGTTTTAGTGGCATCAAATGGGACCTCAATGATTGGGGGCTGACCAGGCAGCTTCCCAGGCACTGGAATAAGTAGAGAAGTCAATATCACCTTCATTCCTAGCCTCTGCTATTCTCTGCACAATTGCTGGAGGAATGATGTAGTGCTTGAGTTCATCTTCCAGAATTTTGAAAGCATACTTCAGGTCTGGGAGCAGCTTCTCAGTTTTCGCTTGATCTTCCGAGTGCATATAGGAAATTAGACCCCGGGCTAAGGAATAAATAGCCTTGTGAGAAGGCAAGAGGAGATCATGAAGCTGTTTTACTAGATTTTGCAGAAATGGAATAACTGTGCTTTCATGGAATTGGAATGGATTGATTGATCTTGAAGAGGCAGGTTGTAGGGACAAGGTATTGACTTTCTCAGTGAGTGAATCTACTAAGGTCTTGATTGGTGCCAGTTCAGCTTTGTATCTCATCTCATGGGTGTCGAGGACTGATTTTAGGACATTTTCTGTAAGGCCTCTGTCATTCGGAGCTACCTTCTTCAGGGTTCCCTTCATGTGATTTTCCAACAGAGTTTTTACATTATCAACAATCTCGTCCCTTGGTGTTATCATGCCTTCCACAGCTTCTTCATGAGCTCCTTTTTGAAATTCACAAGAGCTTTATCAATCTTTCCTTTGATGTCATCTTCCAGCTTTAGCAGTTCTTCCGGAGTTCATCCTTCACCAATTCCCGAGTTTATGCAGTGGAGTTACCAATCTGATTCACCAATAAGGCAGAGTTCATGTCCATTCTTGCATCAGCATGTTCAGCAGCAACTCTTCCATCTGTCACAGCTTCCTCCATACTTCCTAGCAAGGGTTTGAGGGCCTGTTGTGTTGCTGTGGTGAATTGTTCAGTTGTAGGAAGGCTGATGCTGAGCTTCTCCATTACAATATACAGGGAAGTAAACCCATCATTGGTTCTTCTTTTCTCAGCTTCTAAGGCATCAAACTCATCTCTAGGAAGCCTTGCTGCCATCTAAATTCTTCTTGGGAGAGGTTCAGAAGACTCTTCTTTCTCTAGATTTTGCTGAGGCTGAGGCTGTTGTAGAGCAGCTACAAGGGTTTCCCTTGCTAGAGTAGTAGGAGTCCTTACTTCATCTTCTGTCCTTAGTTGAGGTTGTTGCTCAGTATTTTCATCATGTTTCTCTGGTGCATGATGAGTTATTTATTTCTTTGGGCTTGGTTGTCATGATTCGGAGGAGGAAGAATCATCTTCTACATCCATAGGATTGAGTGCATGTGAAGGAGCCGCCTTTTCTGCTTCACATTTCTTTTGGAATTTCAGCAGTTCTCCTTTTTCTGGAATATACCAGTCTTGAGCCGCTCCATCTGAGGATGACGATGAAGATTTTGCCTGTTCTTCTTCACTCAGCTTAGAGTTCCGGATTGGCAGTCTTGAGGAAGAAATCACCACTTCTCCTTCTATTAGGATACCTTCACCTGCAGCAGCAGTAGAGGGATCTTCTGGTGTAGAATCTAGAATTCCTTGTCCTTGTGCTTTTACTCTTCCGATTTCAGTGAATGGTTCAAGAGTTAGTACCCTGGGTTGGTCCATTTCAAAAGCATCTTCTTCCTGATGTGCTTCAGTTGCTTCTGGCATTGTTACAGATAGTGGAGTTGGCGTTTCGATTTGTGTTATTCCTTGAAGGGCTTCACCAGCCGGTTTCTCATCTTGAGATAGTTGCACTTCCTCTTCTATTCCTTCTAATGCCTCAATCTATTTTTCTCCTTCTATAGGCTTCGCAAAGGCTCTTTCTACCGGAGTTTAATTTCCCTGATTGATAGCGTCATATTGCTAGGCATATTCAAGGAGTGAATCTTTTGTGGGGTCATACTCCTCATAAATTCTTGTAATTCTTTCTTGAGCCTGTAACTCAGCCATCTTCATCTTCTCCTTTCTCTCTTTGTAAGATATTAGTCCTCCTTGGGGGATCAGAGGTGCTGAGAGATAGCTTCTGAAATAAAGGATTTCTGAGACTGAGGTGCAGCCTGTTCCGGTGCCGTTGCTTCTGCAGTATTTTTCTGAATATCTACTTCCATTTTTGTAGCCTGCTTAGAGTGAGCCTCACTCTGTTCAGATGCTTGAATCTCTGTTGAAGAATCCACAGTATGCAGAGCTCCTTCCGTCTTAGTTGCTTCCTTCAACCCTCTTCGGATCCTTCGCCAGGATCTAGAGCCATGTTCCTTTTTCCCTTCATCTTTCTTTTCTTCTGTGCTCTTTGGAGCAACAGACTTTTCCTCCTTAGTTTTTTATCTCTTTCTTTGAGCTCTTCTGATCAAGGGCTCATCATCTGAATTAGTCTATTCAACCCTCTCTTCTCCTTCACAAGAGAGCTCAATTAGTTCGGGTTTCACACTCTTTTCCTTTTGCATCGGAGCAAGTTCAATGATCAGCTCTTCTTCAGAATTTGTTTCTTCATCCTCCAAGCTCTTCTCTACAACATCTCCTAGTGGCTGTTTACCTTTCTTGGTTGTGTGCTTTACATTCTTTTGAGAGGTTTTAATAAAAGAACCCCTCTTTCTCTTCTTCCCTTCCGGATTAGGATACTTTTGTTTCTTCCGGGATGGAACTGGAACTTCTTCCCATGCAGCTCTCAGTAACTTCGTCATTTTCTTTTTGTTTCTAGCATGAATTGCAGCTTGTTCATCCCACTTTTTATTGAACTCTAAGCTATCAAAAGTCTTATTGGTTATCTCTTTGTCGATCCTAGCATCTTCGCTTCTCCTAAAGATGAGGTTGGAGGAGCAGATATGGGCAATCAAGCTTCCATATGCATATACATTATTTTTCATGTAGTTGATGATGAGAATTGGAAAGTTGACCTGTATGATCTCAGCTAAGCATTGGACAATGCAATGATGGAAAGCGGAAGCTGTGTTCCTAGATCCTCTTTTTGGCAGGATGAAGTGTGAGACGATGTAATGGAGTATTCCGGGTCGTTCTAGCCAGTAGGTGGAGTATTTGTCCCTGAATAATCGTTCTGGAAGCCACATTTTTTTTATCATATTTAACATTCTTAACATCATCTTCTCCTCTCAACTGCAATCCTGAATTCTCCATCTTCAGGTGGTCCACAAACCATTCAGGATATAATATGATCTCCTTCCCATTCACTTTGGTTCTTATGACGTCTAGTTTCCTATGGCTCATCATATTTTCATAGAATTTGACCACTTTCTGTTGGAATGTGTATTTCCCCAACTTCAAGAACTCTTCTAACTTCTGGTCTTCGATCATCGTCTTGAACAAATCATCTTCGAACAGATAGTTATCCCCTAATACTCTAAAGGGATTAAATGTTTGACTTCCTTGAATCCAATGTTGCTGAAGTCCTTCTTGTTCTACTTGGCCTGCTTTGCTTTTTGGTCTTCAGGATAGCTTGGAGTCTTGGTTATTGCCATTTGTGAATTGGAGATTTTAGGGTTTGGGAGTTTTGATTTTTGCAGAATATTGGTGAGAGTGTCAATCGCTTAACGGAGGGAAGTAAGAATTTGGGGATTTTTATAGACTACGGAGGTAGAGGGTAAAAAGGTAATCTGGATCCGTTAAGTGTAACGGAGTAGTCTATGTGGCCGTTACATTGCTACCCAAAATTGGAAAACTGTTAAGTTGAGGGTAAGATGAACAGTTTCCACATTTGTTGCTGGAATTATTACCGCCAATGGTTGGACAATTAAATTTTTGAAAATTTAAACTACCCGTAAACTTTTGCATGTTTTACTTCCACTAGCCACTTTTCTCTCTCCTTTGTCTGGTGACGCATCCGATTTTGGAACATAAGTCAGTTCCGGAGTCTTGCCTTTACCTTTTCTTCTTTTCTTTTCTTCCTCTAAGCCCGCTTCAGATGGGATTACTCATTCCAAGTGCTTCTCTTAACTTCATAAACTGTTCTGGATGAAGAGGTTTGGTGAAGATATCGGCTTTTTGATCTTCAGTAGGAATGTATGTCAACTCAACATCCTTCTTTTTGATGTGATCCCGGATAAAGTGATGCCTTATACTCACATACTTCATTCTACTGTGTAGAGTAGGATTCTTTGAGATAAGTATAGCGCTTTTATTGTCAAACATTACTTGAACACATTCGGCTTTCACTCCATAATCTTCAAGTTGTTGTTTATCCATAACAGTTGATCTACACAGCTTCTTGCGGCCATATACTCAGCCTCTATAGTGGACAGAGCAACTGAGTTCTGTTTCTTGCTATGCCAAGAGATCAAGCAGTCTCTGAGAAAGTGACATCCTGCAGAGGTGATTTTCTTCTCAAGAGAGTCTCTCCCATAATCAGCATCAGTGTATCCTTTCAACGTGAAGTCACCATTGCTTGGATACCAAAGTCCAACTTCCGGAGTTCCTGCAAGATATCTCAAGATTCTCTTCACTGCCTTGAGATGAGACTCCTTTGGACACGATTGGAACCTTGCACAGTAGTAAACAAAATAATGGATATCTGGCCTGCTAGCTGTAAGATAAAGTAGAGATCCAATCATTCCTCTATAGAGCTTTAGATCAACAGCTTTTCCATCCGGATCAGTTGATAGAGTCTTACTTGGACTCATAAGTGTGGAGATTGCCTTGCACTTATCCATATTTTATTTTTTCAGCAGCTCCTTTGCATATTTTCCCTGGTTTATGAAGATTCCATCCAGGCCCTGCTTGATTTGAAGTCCAAGGAAGAAGGTTAGTTCTCCCATCATTGACATTTCAAATTCTTCCTTCATTTGTGAGCAGAACTGTTTGACAAGGCTTTCATTTGTAGCTCCGAAAATAATATCATCCACATAGATCTGTACAAGGATAACATCATTCTTCTTCTTCTTGATGAACAAGGTAGCATCCGCCTTCCCTCTGATATATCCTTTAGAGGTGAGAAAGGAAGTTAGCCTTTCATACCAGGCTCTTGGTGTTTGCTTCAGTCCATACAAAGGTTTCTTCAGCTTAGAGACATAGTCTGGATGATTTGGATCTTCAAATCCTGGAGGTTGCTTCACATATACTTCTTCCTGGATTACACCATTCAAAAATGCACTTTTCACATCCATTTGATAGAGAGTGAATCCAGTGTATGAAGCAAAGGCGCACAGAATCCGGATTGCCTCCAGCCTTACCACTAGAGCAAAGGTTTCCTCATAATCTATGCCTTCTTGTTAGTTGTATCCTTGAGCCACCAGTCTTGCTTTGTTTCTTACGACAGCACCAGATTCATCGAGCTTGTTCCTGAAGACCCACTTGGTTCCAATGATGGATTTTCCTTTGGGTAAGGGAACAAGATCCTATACTTCAGTTCTGGTGAATTGGTCAAGTTCCTCCTGCATGGCCATCATCCATCTTTGATCTCCCTTTGCATCTTTGAACTTCTTTGGTTCAATCAAGGAGACAAATGCTGCATGAGTCATCATTTAATTTAGTTGCCCTCGGGTTCTCACAGGACTAGTGAGATTGCTGATTACTTTATTGATTGGATGATCTCTTCTGAGTCTGCTTTCCCTTTGAAGATTCTGATGAGTTTGCTGGGGTAGTTCCAGGATTCTCTCGGCTTCAGCATCATTAGTTCCATCTTCAAAGTTAATTTCCTCTCTTTGATTTAGTCCTAGAGAGTATTTTCTGGATGGACTTCTTCAACATTGGCTCCATCTTCAAAGTTCATTTCTTCATTTCGGTTCCTCTCTGGATGAGCATCTCCTTGACAAAATTCAACAGAAATGGTCTCTGGCACTCCATTAGCTGGTTGATCTTTATGTTGTGCTGTTCTATCTCCAAACCGAGGAGGTTCTTCTTCATCATCAGTTATCCTGATATTTCTCAAGCTTTCTTCCAGAGTCGGTATTTCTTTTTCTTTTTAGTCAATGATTGAGCAACCATTGTCATCAAACACTATTCTTCTGCCTTTTGAACATATTTGAGCAGCACTGAGTAGGTTGAATTTCAGTCCATCCACTAAGGCAACATTCTCTATATTGATCTCGGATCCAATTGTAACATGGACAATGATCCGTGCTTTTTGATTGTTGCCAAAGCTCACTTTGCCTCCCTTCTTCCGGGTTAAGGTGATAAAGGTCTTCTCATCACCTGTCATGTGCCTTGAGCATCCACTATCAATGTACCAGATATTGTGATCTTCTGTGGACCTCAAGCAGACCTACAAAACAGATCAAGTGGGTTTGGATACCCAATGAGTATTGGGTCCACTCGGGTTAACAATCAATATGGGCCAATCATAATCATGATAATAGCCATTTTTATATCTACACATAGAAGTAACATGATTGGTCATCCCACAAAACTTGCACCCTGTGAAGGGTTCTGTTTGCATCTGGTGGTTCTGACTTCTGTTTTGTTTCTTCTGGCTTCTGGAATTCCAAGTTGATTCCAGACGTATGTCTGATCTTCTTTGTGCAGATTGCTGCCATGGGATCTTACCACTCACTGATTTATCTTTCTCTTCATAGGTGAATCTCCTTTCAGATTGTTGTCCTGGTGGTGCTGTCTTGGTTGGAAAGTTTCGAGGTCTTTGACTTTTATTTCTCCACGATCCTCCTTTCTAGGCTTAAGGCTGTCTTTTCCTTCTCTTTAGAGGTGGAGTCTGACTTTAAAAGCCTCTACTTAGATTGTCTTTGAGAATCAGAAGCTCTCTCTCCAATCCAAAGAGATTAGCCTCCAATCTCTTCACATGTGCCTCTTGTGAGTTTTCTTCAATTCTTGTCTCATGCACCCTCACTCTTACTTCTTCCAGATCTTTTTCTATCATCTCTTGTTCTTCAGTCATCTCAAGAACCTTTCTTCTAAGCTCCTTAATGAACTTAGAATTCTTCTCTACATTGCTCATGACAACAAAAAGAGATTTGACAATGTCAGTGATAGAAATAGATTGGGAAGAAGAGTTTACCTTAGATTCATATGAAGCTGATGTTGACATTCTTTCTGTTCTTTGATGTGAAGAGGCTTCTCCCTTTTCCAAGGCCATGAGTGCAGCATTGGTTGTTTCTTCAGCAGAGGAGGAATCACCAGAGCTTTCCCCACTTCCACTCCAAGAAGCCATTGCCTTCTTCTTGGACTTTCTCTTTTCTTTACGAGCCTTTGGGCAATTTTCTTTGATATGCCCTTCTTCTCCGCATCCATAACAGGTCAGCTTCTTCTCCGGATCTTTCTTCTCTTCTTGATCTTTCCTGGATCTTTCTCTTTTAGATATGCTTCTGGATCCTTTAGAGGAATCTCCCTTTTTGGAAAATTTCTTGAATTTAGATCCTTCCTTCCTCAGAAATTTGCGGAAGCTTCTAGCCATAGCAATCATCTCATCATCTTCATCAGACTCAGATCCGGACTCATCAGCTTTTAGGACCAAGGACTTCTTCTTTTCTTCTGCCTTCTTCTCTTGAAGATATAATTTTTCCAGGGATAATTCTTGAGTCATAGGATTCCCAATAAGCTCATCACATGTGTAAACCTTGAGATCATAGGCTTCTTCAATGACAGTCTTCTTGTTGTCTCATTCCTTGGTCAGACTCCGGAGTATCTTCTTCACTTTTTCCACTTCAGTGTATGATTTTCCAAGTCTTTGGAGCTTATTTACCATATTGGTATACTGGAATACATATCATTGATGGACTCCTTAGGCAACATTTTGAAGGTTTCAATTTTTTCCACCAAGAGGTCAATCTTGGCATTTTTCACTTTTCTTGTACCTTCATAAGTCACCTCTAGCTTTTCCCACATCTCCTTAGATGTCTCACAGCCAGCAACCCTATTTGACTCAGAAATGCTCAAGCCACAATTCAACAAGTTGATTGCAAGAGCATTTTCTTTGGTGAGTCTATAGTCTGCTTCACTCCATTGAGAAGTTGGTTTTGGCAAACCAATTCCATCTGTTCCTTCTATCATAGGAATATATGGACCTTCCTCAATGGTAAGCTAAGCATACATGCTCTGAGCTTGAATGGAGTGCTTCATTCGGGTTTTCCCGAAAGAGTAATGCTCTCTGGTGAAAAGTGGTGGTCTGGTAATGGACATACCCTCTAGAAGAGTATGTTGGATGTGGTGAGCCATCTTCTTAACTGTGGATCTTTAGCTTCAGATTGTTAGATCTTATTTTAAGCACCTGCTCAGATACCACTTATTGCAATTTTAGTAGTTGAGTAATTTGGTTAGAGGAGGGTGAATGACCCTTTTCCGTGGAATTAAGATTCAATTTAACTTATCTTTAAAATCCGGAGTCAAAGGTGATTCCGGATGATGACAAAATATAAGCAAATGAACTTTAAATTGAACACAAAGACTTTATCCTGGTTCGGCCTCACCTAATCCAGTCCTCAGAACTCCCGCTGGGCTTTAATCCACTAATCAATTCCTTTCACGGGCAGGAATTAAGCCTTTTACAGTTTGTCTCTGAAAACCACTTTTCCGGGAGTAGGATATACCACTAACCTCTCACCAACTTAGCTAAGTCCTTTTAAAGGGATATACCGTCTCTAATATCTCACCAGATCTAGAAACTAAGTCCCACTTTTCAACCCCAAGATTGAAAAGATTTACAGCACAATATTTCTTTTTAATTTTGAAACAGATGGTTTCGAAACTTGTTCTTAAGTGTTTGTAAACCGATTTCTTTCTCAAATCTCCTTCTCTCGTAAGCTTGAAAGAATCAACGACTTCTTCAGGTGTTCCTTTTTGGTATTTATAGGTTGAGCAATAAATGCTACTGTTGGAGAGGATATAATCTTATCCGTTGAAGAAGTTAAAAGTAGGTGCATCTGGACCGTTGATTTGGCCGTTAGACACAATTAAATGCTCGTTTGAATTCGGGATTTGTGCACCAATGCTAAAACCTAGTAGTTCAGACAATATCCTTAGTCTAGAACTGATCCTGGTACCGGTTGATATGGCGGTGTACTTCACGCGCTCCAGGATTGGCTGGGTACTGACTTTATGTCGCTTTCACTCTTGTTGTTTTGTCTTTTAGTGTTTCTCTCTTCATTAAATACTCTGACAGTTGGTGAAGAGCAATAAATGCACCTTGAAGACCAATTTTAATCTTCTTTCATACACTTAGTCTTTTTGAACTTGTTTGAGACCAGATCCATCTATATCCACGTGGACTCCAGATCTTTTCCTCGAAGTCTGGGTTCCGGATCTTCTCAGCTCCGGAATTCTACTTTGACTTGTACTTTGGATTTTGTTTGTCTTCAAACCATTTGTGAAGTGGGTCAGATCTTCTGACTTGAACGAATTTTCTATCTTGCTGAGCCACTTCTAACATAAAAGGTTTAAGTATAAAATGTGTTCTTGACTTTAGTTTTATTCAAATTTTTAGATCACAACTCTTTTGACCAAAATTACAATTTAAATTTCAAGTCATATGATTCGTCTTTATTCCTCATCTTTCATCAAATTAATAATATTATTACTTATTAGTACATTACTGACTTTTTCTGCATTTTTTTTATTTTATTTATCATTTAAACTGTTGATTGTTTTGACACACGACTTTAAAATTTATTATTTATTTCATTTTTATTTTTAAAATGCTGTCTATTTTGATACATTTTTTTCCAAACTTTTCTTAGCAATTCAAAATCTATTAAATAATTGGTAGAGATCTAGTAAGAATCTGGTGAATTGCAAAGACATAGAATTGTCTACTTCTTACTAAGAAGCTACCACATAACTACTAGATAATAAAGATATGAAAAGCAATATGAACCTTACAGAAGCAATATTTTTTTTTGTTATCATTCAAAAACATAATATATTCAAAAGCTATTAACAAACGAAAATATGAATACATAAAATTGTTAATATCATACCTGGTAAGTCTCACAAAACTACCAAATAACCAAAAATGAAATACACTAGTATTCTTGTTAGAACCATGCAAAACTAAAAGAATAAGATATAATAAAATGATATTCCAAAACTAAGTCAATAATACTCATGTCATGCAATAAACATATTGTCCAATAATATAAGCTAACAAACACATGAAATTATATGACTCACGTATAATCATAATCATCATCTATTGATAATTACAAGAATTAATGGTATTTTCCAAACTATTGACATATATGTAAATTTAATTTTCCAAATTCATAAATGAATGAAAATTTTTTGAAAAAATTTCACAAATAGTCAGAAACAATTTCTAACACATAAGAAATTTATATAAAATTTAGAAATTGTTATATCTAATTTATAATAATTTATTTACCCAAATATATCAAAAATACTATTTTACGGGCCTAAAAAAATTCTGAAAAAATTATCATTACATTTGAAAATTATAAGTATAGGGGCCAGCCAAACTTTTAGAGCAAAACGACAGAGTCTTGAGGCTTAAAACTCTAAAAATACATTTTACCCAATAGGAAAGCGCCATGTGGTAGAAGGGAAAAGAGTTGACTGGTCAATTGGTCAACATTTACACAACTATAACAGATGTCATTCGCAAAGCTTTTTCTGTAACAATGGCAAAGTTCAGGACAAAAAGAAAAAGTTATCTGGAAAAGATTGCATTACGGGTATTTATTTAACTGCCGAACTTTTGGCATTGGTATTTCTTTACACTTGTAACGACTTTTACCGATGCTAGTGCGGAAGAATTCAATTATTTTATTTATTCGCCACTTTAGGTCTATGTCCAACACTCTCTAATATTT
>CAOJBJ010136208.1:0-10900 GCA_948291685.1 Euphorbia celastroides
CTTCATGCAGCTCTTCCAAAATCCTTTTTCCCAAAGTCCTATCAACACATCTTAGCCAAGAGTTAGCATAACTCTTCTTATAAAGTTCAATCCCATCATTGCGAAGCGCATTGACTTCCTGCTGATTTTAGCTGCCTCAAATTTGTCTTCCGGGAGAATGTCGTTACACAAGTAGTTCACTATTGGAAACCTCCAATCATTCTCCTCAAACTGGATGGCGAGAATCTCTCTGATTTCATGAGCCGGATATTGCGATACTTCATACGGACATTTAAGATTCTTCCATCCATCTTCACTGGCCGCAAGCTTGGCCAAATTATCAGCCTTTTCATTCTCGGCTCTTGGAATATTCTCCACTTTCCAGGCGGTTCCCTTCGCTTCCAGCTTCTCAATTAGGGTAAATACCTTTGACAGGTATTTAGCAATGCTTGGCTCCATAGTTTTGTAACAACGATTGATCTGGTTGGAAATCAACTTCGAGTCACTCCTGAAGCACACCCTGTCTGGTGCTATTTCAAGAGCCAGTTCCAAACCTTTAATGACCGCCTCATACTTTGCTGCATTATTCGTAGGCGAAAACCCCAACTTTGCTGCATATGACAACCTGATCTTTTCTGGTCCCTCGATGTAAACTCCCAATCCGGCTCCATCTTGTCCTAAGCCTCCATCTACATAGACTACCCAAGTCTCAGACTTGACTTCTGGTGTGGGCTCGAGCCCCACAAACTCAGTTACAAAATCCGCCAGTATTTGAACCTTCAATTCTTGTCGTCCCTCAAAATGTAGGTCAAATTCGCTTAAATGAATTGCCCAATCTGCCAGGCGTCCAGATGTTTCTGGTCGCTGAAAAACTTTGTTGAGCGGGTAGCTTGTTCGGATCACAATCGAATGTGCTTGGAAATAAGGTCTCAATCTTGTGGAGGAATTAACTAACGCTAACGCCAGTTTCTCAATCTTCGGGTACCTCAGCTCTGCATTCCGCAACACTTTGCTAGTATAGTGTACTGGATATTCATCTTGGCCTTCCTCTCGGATCAACACCGTTCCTACCACCTCATTGGTGGCTGCCAAATACAAGTACAAGGAGAGGCGGGCTTGATAAGAACTTCTATATATCTTCAAATGCCTTCTAACAAGCTTCATCCCAATTGAACTTGTTTTCTTTCTTAATTGCCTTGTAGAAAGGCATGCATCTTTTTTCTGAAAAAGATATAAACCTTCCCAGCATTTTAATTTTCCCATTCAATCTCTGCACTTCGTTGAGCTTTTTAGCCGGCTTCATATCCAGGGTAGCTTTAATTTTTTCAGGATTCGCCTCTATCCCGCGTTGAGAGATTATAAAGCCTAAGAACTTTTCGCTCTTCACATCGAAGACACACTTCTCCAGGTTCAGTTTTAGCCGGTAGAGGTTGAGCCGTTCAAAGATCCGCTGAATGTCTTGCGCATGGCTTGCCTCATCTTTACTCTTGATGATCATGTCATCAATGTAAACTTCCACCATATCTCCAATGTAGTCCTTGAACATCTCATTAACCAAGCACTGGTAGGTTGCTCTAGCGTTTTTGAGACCGAATGGCATCACTGTGTAACAGTAAATACCTCTGTGCGTGATGAATGAAGTCTTCTCCTCGTCTTTATCATCCATCAGTATCTGGTGAAAACCCGCCTTGGCATCTAAGAATGAGAAAATAGCGTATCCAGCTGTTGAATCCATCAGCTGATCTATGTTGGGTAGTAGATAGCTATACTTCGGTGTGGCTTTGCTGAGAATGGTAAATTCCACACACATGCGATACGCCCTAGAAGGTTTCTTGACTAGCTCAACATTCACAATCCAACTGGGATATTGAACAGCTTTGATGTGGCCGAGGCGGAGAAGATTATCAACCTCTTCATCAATTGCTTTCTTCCTATCGGGCGCTACTCTCCTTTTCTTCTACTAGACATCTTTGGAACCCGGCTCAAGCTTAATGTTGTGTTTTATGACCTCAAGCCTTACTCCTTCAATGTCACCATCGGTCCAGGAAAACGTACTCTGATTCTCCGCCAGTACCGTCTTGATTTCATCCTTGATTTTGTTATCAAAGCCTTTGGATATTTTTACTTCCTTATCTGGTGCTATAAGGAATATCTTGACCTCTTCTGCCGACTCAGGTCTCGCTTTCTCTTCTTCATTAGATGACTCTACAACTTCTTGTACCGGCTGATCTTCGATCGTCAACAAGGCCATATATACTTGTTGTGCCTTGGCTGGATTGCCAATGGCCACTACTACTCCTTCTTTGGTCGGAATCTGCAACACCATGTATAGGGGATTAATCGAGGCGGCACATCCACACAAGAAAGGTCTTTCGAGGATGACATTGTAGCAATGTTAAGATCTGATATAGTAAATTCAATCTCCGCCCCGTAGTCGTACTGTCTATCTCCAACAACTATGTCCATCCTCACATCTCCCAATAAATTCCCAGCAAAGCCACCTACTCCTATGATAGGGGAAGTTTAAGGCTGCACTCAAATTGAGTGTACCCCAAGCTTCTCGAATACCGGCTTGTAAATCATATTCACCGAGCTGCCAGTATCATTAATTATCTTCGTCACCAAGTACCCTTCGATGATAGCTTCTATGACTAGAGGATCTGCATGTCGCTGATTCACCACAGTCACCCTTCGGTAAGCCTCATTTATTTCAGAATCATCAATATATGGTGAAACAACACTTCTGGAACTCCTGGCTTTCTTTTGAGGCGGTTCATACTCTGGTCCACCCGCTATAACTAAAATTTTGCCCTTGTACTAATTTTTCTTTGGGCCTTCTCCCTCAAATTTTCTCTTCCTCGGCTCTCGATGCTTTAGCCGACTCCTTATTTATTCCTTTGACAAACTGACTAAACTTTCCCTCACTGATCAAAGCATAGACCGTGTCAGCCAACAGTTTACAATCATCTATGTGATGTCCCCTAGCTCTGTGAAACTCGCAATACTTCTCTCTGTCTGGTCCGAGCACCATACCGTCTGGAACCTTTGGAAACTTGACATTCTTCTTGTACGGACTTTGCTTGATTGCGAGCAAAATCTGGTTCAATGGTGCATTTAGTTGAGGGTGATCTGAGTGATTGTTCTCGAACCGCGATTTATTCCTTCGAAAACCTCTCGAGGAGTTAGGCCGACCCTGGTCTCTCCTTCTTTTATCTATCTCCACCACGTTATTAGCAATGCCAATAAGCTGTGTCATTTTAGTCGGCTTTCTAGCAATTATTTCATTCTGCAACTTTTCACTCATTGTTCCTCTCACCATCGCTTCCTTAGCTGTGTTGAAATCCGGGTCTCGAACATTAAGTGATGCTTCATTAAAGTGCCAAATATAGTCTCTTAATTATTCATCTGGACCCTGCACTATTTCATGCAATTTTAGGCTCACCAATCCTGCCGGCGTCGATCCCATGAAATGCTTGCAAAACTTTTCACTGAGATCGTCCCGGCTCTTGATCAATTCAGGCGGCAATCTGCTGTACCATGCCGCCGCTGGGCCACCCAAAGAGCATGAAAACCACCTGCACTTGTACGCTTCATTGGCCCCGGCGATATCCATCCTGTTGGAGTAGTCATTAATGTGAAAATAAAGGGTCGGTTTTACCATCGTATTCTTTGAATGGGAGAGTAAAGATGAGCCTAGGCAAAGGAGTCTCCATAATTTCCTGACAGAAATGTTGCATTCCCTTTCCCCTATGCGGCTGCTGATAGGGAACATCGAATTTCCTCAACCCTTTCTCCAAATGCTTGTTCAAATACTGCTCAAACATGTCTTTCGATATCTCTCCATTCCCACTCAAGTTTTCCTCGGGGTGCTGTGAAACTGGTACTGTTGATTAAGTCGGCATGACCCTAGTGTTACTTTGAGATCCACCCATTTGCATGAGTCCAATCAACCCTTGCAGCATAGCAAGCTGATCAGACGTGAGAACACCAAAAGGAACTTCTTTGCGTTGTTTGATATACTCCGATTGGATCAATTATATTTTCTCTCTGCTGGGAAAGAGGTAAAACATTGTTCACCATGGTTGGGGTTGGGGCTGACAATTGTAATGGTCTTTGAGTTGATAGCTGCGATGGTATTTGAGTCAATATTTGTCTCGATAGTACTGGTGTTATCAATGCATTCTGAGATATTGGATTCCTCCGAGAACTAGACGCATTGGGTACACCTAGTGTTTCAAACTCATTCCGCAAATTCCTGCCAGCGGACAGGCCCATCGTTGGCGCAGATTGCGCACTCAGAGGCACATACTGCTGCGAAGCTGCATAATGCCTAAGAAGAAAATTGCGCAATTCATTCTGATCCTCCGGTGATATGCCGTATTTACTAGATAGTTGTACCAACAAATCAAGGGTGTATGGTAAAGCAGCTAATGAGGTTCGAAAAGTGGAAGCCACAGTCGAATCTGTAGCCGTTACAAGTATAAAATTTAGGGAAGAAGTAGCAATCAACTGGTTAGGTTGATCTACTGCTTCCAAGGAAAGTATCTCGTCATCACTTGTGGTGATAACACCGTCAACAAGTGAGCCATCAAACTCCGTCATCTTCAAGATCGCAGAAAACAGCAAAATTTGGAATTTGTTACTTGTAATCAAATCGATGAAACAAAAAATCTAATTTATGTCAGAAATTCAGTTCCACGCTCACCGCACCAATTGATATCTAGTCACCGTAAGTTAGCTCCTAGTTTCTCTTCTAGTACTTCCGTTGTCGTCGCCTCTACCTGAAATCCACAAAGATTAGAACAGGGGGTGCCCTTTGGGGGACTCTTCAATGCCTAAGTCAGTAAAGGGTTTTGAAAGAGTAATTTAGCATAGTAATGGCTAGGGTTATTAGAATCACGTACCTTTGGACTTAGGGCTTTGGGGTATTTATAGGTAAATTGTCTTGCTCAACACGCTAGAGAATCCGATCCTTATTAGGATTCATTCTCTTTCCTCTTTAGACTTCTTTCTTGATTAGGATTCTTCCTAACTGATGCTAAGATCTGAATCCTTTAAGGACTCGGGATATTTTCCTTAGTAGGCATGGATTCGCAGACCCGGCTCAATCGTCATCTTTTGGCGATCCCGTTGAGCCCGTTATAATGCTCTCTTTAACCCGCAGAACCGCTCTCCTAGGTCGTAACCTTCCACTTAGGTGATTGACGCGGTTTCAGCATTCAGGCGGTAGATCGACCTCTATTGGTCTCTGATCAAATTTACTGATAATGTTATCACAAACTTCACGTTGAAACTGAGTTAAAGCAAAGATTTATTTTCATAGTTTATAATATATGTTAGAGATAATGATATTCCTAATATAACGTGATATTGATGAAACCACACCTCCCTACCTATCGAAAATAATCAATGATTTTCAATGAGCCCAAATTACCCATAAAATGTACACCGCATTTTTCACAACATTAGTCTTCATAGTTAATAACCATTTCGTCATACTCCGTATATTTATACAAATGTTTTTGGGTTAAGTTGAAGTGGTGACCAATATTGTGTGGTATGTCTTGCTAACTTTTAAGAGTTTCGTATGCAATGAAAACAACGTAGTTGTAATTCTCATCCGAAATTCTTTTCAATTTTTTTTCTAATTCTCACTTATAAAATGGTTGAAAGTCAATCGCATACGAAAATCTTAAGTATTACTTTGACATGAATTAAATCTTATTCTAAGTATTCGTTTTACATTTTTACGGTCAGTAAAAAAAAGAAAAAATGAGAATATGATTACAGGAATAAAAGTATAGTATATGATTTGATTAATCTTATAACATTTAATTAAAAGTTTGAAATTAAAAAGAAGTAAACAATAATGTATTAGCACAATAATAAATTAAAGTAAAAGAAAATTGATATTAATTGAAGAAAGGAAAATATTAAAAAGAAGTGGGGGCAGTTTAATCATTGAAAAAAAAAATATTACGATAAAATTACGATGCATTTCAATACACCATCAAACATCATAAAATCAACCGTGTAAAAATTATGGTTTTTTAGATTTTTAAATATGGAATGTATTTAAAGAACTAGTTCTTAACATCGAAATTCTTTCGTTGTTTATATGATGTTATATACGCATAGTTCTCTTAAAAAATAAACTATAAAGTTAACACTAAAATTAAATATATTTTTATTGATTTAATGTTTAAAATTAATTCACACCTTAGTTTTGTTTTGACGGTAATGTTTTGTGCAATTAGACGGTACTATTCAGTTCAGCCCCTTTAGGGGAGAACCAAAAACAAAATACGGAGTTGCAACTTGCGAAGTGACGTGAATTCAAATTTGAGAGCAAATGTGTGAATTCGAACTTACAACGGCTAATTTAACAGGGAGTAGAGAATTCAAATTTGAGACTGAATTTACAACGGCTATTTTATCAGGAATTGAGGGTGCGTGTAATAAGCTGTTGATTCTTTTCTTCTTCTTCCCTATTAAGTCTTCTGCAATGTTCATCTTTGGTTTAGCAGTTTACATCTCATATCAGAAATTCCATCAACTCTGCCTGCTATTGCCGATCTGCATTAACTTCAGTCGCCATAATTTTCACTTTAGTTTTTTCATATTTAAGGACTTCAAACTATGGTGAAATTTCTTGTTTTCAAATGTAATTAGAGTTGTTTATTCCCTTTTGGTGTTATTCTCATCTTGTGTTTGAGGAATTTGATTAGTGTTCCGTATAAACCTAAATTTGTGTAGATTACTGTTGGATGTGAAGTAATTATTCGGTTAACTTAATTTGAAATTTATTATTAGGTCTCCCTTTCGAACTCGAAGATGAGGAAGGTCGTCTATGGATTATTTGATTTCTGGAGTTTCAGTACAAATTATGGTTATGTATTCCGATCTTGTGATAATAGATTCGTTCGCTTTATCATTCATATGTTTCTTATTCTCTTGAGATTTTACTGATTTGTGTGATATTTTGCAGTTTCATGTTGTTTGACTCAGATTATGAGTGGTTTTTTGTATTGATAACATGATTCGGTAATGCTCGATTATCTTTTAGTCTAAATCTGGGGTTTTGGTACATACTCTTTACTTTTTCCAGCATTTTGAAGTTTGTGAGAAGAGAAATTCTGTTGTGGCTTCTGTTTTATTGGATTGTTGTGGATTTGTGAAGAATGATTCGACATAAGGTTGTTGGGAATTTCATTTCCTTGCATATCTATCAATATTACTCCGCATATAGGTATTATTCATGGGTAGCTTCTTTTCTACTTCAGTTGATTGTAAAGTTAGCTTTGGAATTCTTTATTTCTTTTTCCCTTTGTATTCCAAACATCGTTGTCACAACTGCAATAATTGATGCATATCTAAGTAGAGAGTTATTTAATGATATCTGATAAAATTTGCCTTCTGCTTCCCTCTGTCTGCATCAAAAACCTCACTTTCTAATGTCTCATTACAACTAACCTGTTTATCCCCAAAAAATTAACATCTAATTGATTCTTGAAAATTTTCGTGAAGATGCTAAGCAATATTTTAATTTCATATTCTCTTTCAATTAGTTATTTGGGCCATTCTTCAAAATTTGGATTTCTGGTTTACAGCAAATACAAGGAGTGCATTTATTGAGTTTGTTTGTGAAGAGAATTAGACTGGTTTACAGCAATTGGAATTTTGCTCTTTTTGTATGCTTGATTGTGATATTTATGTCCTGATAGGTTATTCAGCTTCACGGTGATTAAACGCAAGATGTATCTACCTTTTTTCAGGTTGCTATATTATCTCTTCATATCCGTTTGTTATGTGATCATGATATCAAAAGATAATATTTTACTAATGGACTTAATAATCTCTTTCAAAGTAATATGTAAAAGAAAATAAGAGAAAAAGAGGCAGAATATAAACTTCAACAACAACGTTTACAACAGTAAAGTGCTTAAATATAGATGAAACTGGTCTAAAACAAAATTATCCTGTAGAGATGCAAGTTAAGGAACAACTTAATGTGGTCCGAAAGTCATACCATTTGTGCTTCCTTTAAGAAATTGCTAGAGTCTGAAAGGCAGAAGGTGAAGGTCTTAACCATTTTCTAGCTGAAGAAGAAGGTTGAGGTATATAATTAATCTAAGTTTATAACTTTTATGAGTTCTCAAACTTTGATTGTATTTAATTCAATTACTATTTCTCAAACTTTTATGAAAATTTTTGTAATTCGAACAGATATTCAAACCAAAAACTTCATTTCTCATTCAGCCCTTGTTTTTTAATTATCATTTTCATAGGTTACAGTTTTATGGGATGATAGAAATGAATTGGATGCTAATTGTTTCAAAGAATTAATTGGAGAAATTCCAATTGTTTATGTTCAGAATCGCGTATTTATTTGTTTGACATCTCAAAATACGTCATAGCATACTTGCAAATCCATTTTTTCTGGAATAACTTCCTTTTACTGAAGTCTCCAAGATATATTTATTTAACATCAATTCCCTTTTCAGATTACAGATGTCATTTTGTCCCTAGAGATGGCTTTTATTGCAGGTACCACGTCAGACTACACGCTTGATCCACATAATGCAGATGCGTTAGAGAGCAAAGGTTGGTTCTTCTTACTTGGGTATATAGAAAACATAGTTATTCTCTTTTGTGTGAGGCATAATTTGTCCTTCTCATTCGAACACAATTAGTGTTTACTGTTGTTTGTTTTGTCCATGTTCTGTTTTAGAATATATATCTTGTGTTAGATATTTTAGTGTAATTGGATTAATTAAGTTGTCAATTATTCATAATATTTTATCACATAATTTGGGAGAGTGTTGAGTGCACGATTATTTGAAAATTATTATGAAATATTAAGTATTCAAAGTAATAAATCTGCTTGTTGCAATAGTTAGTTAGCAACAGTTTTAAAACCGTCACCAAAAAATGCTGTAATTAATAAAGTCAGTCTAGTGCACGAGGTCGTGCATTGTGGTGCACAACGTGCGCCGTTGACTTTGTTGTAAACAGTCTAGTGCATGAGGTCGTGCATGGTAGTGCACGTCGTGCACGGTGCAGTTATTGGCAACGGTTTTTGGAAAAACCGACATGACTGTTTGCGAATCCGCAACAATTTGCTGGAAAGTTGTGTCTTCTCGGGTTTTGGCCTATACAAAGGCATTTTGGGCGAGATTTTGATCAGATTTTTATATAGAATTTCATGATAAATTATGATATTATTTTAGAGTGATTTTGAGATGGTTATTGGCAACAATCTTGAGAAAGGAGGATTCCTTGTGCGCTATCCAATTTTCTCTGTTCGGTTCTAAGTTTCACAACATTCATAGTCAAGTTCTTCCGTTAATCAGTCTCTGATTTTATCCCGTTGAAGTTTCGGATTAGAACACCGAAATAGTTTCAATCGAAAAGTGAATACACGACTTTAGAGATTTTCAAGGCAATCTTTTCTTCTCTTGTTCGTGATTTTCAGGCATTGGTTCGAGTGGCATTTAAGTGGGCTTTCAAGCGGTTTTCTCCCCAATTTCTAAGCAATCTTGGATGGTGTTCGTGTTCTTCAAGAAAATTACTTTTGGTGTTCATTTTCTTTGGGCAATTTCTCGGAGTTCATTATCTTCAGTGACTGAAATTCCCAACATCTTGTATGTAGCACATATTATGCAATCATGTTTTCTCTTCTTATAAGGGATTTATGATTGATTTGTTTCTTAGTAAGATCAAATTCATGTTTTACTCTTTAGATAGTGATATCACTAAATTAGTTCTTATCAGGAAACATTATTCACTTCGGATAAAAAGCTATTTTATGGATAGAAAAATACAAATACCGCCAAAGTTTGGCTAAGGAGATAATTCTCCATAAGGGATGGATCTGATTATATGTTTTTCTATTTTCTTGTTTTAAGTGCGAATTGGGTTTTGGATCTGGAGCGGGGAAAAACAATAATATTTTTTTTAAAATGAAATGAAAAGTTTGTACATTTGATTGACTGTTGTTCCTTAATTCATGAACTCTTTGGTAACAACTTAGCTGCTTCTGAATTGGGTTTTCTTTCCTCATCTGTCTCTACGTTTTTGTTTAATACTAAGAAACTTTGCTAATGTGTAGAAATTATGTTCTCATTCTAGTTTGCTTTAGTCTCCTAAATTACCTAAAGGGTGAGTTGCAAAAATATATCAATTTAACTTTTGATTGTAAAAAAATATCCACTAAAACAAATTAATGATATAAAATGTTCAAACAACTAAATTAATACCACCAAGCACCCTAAAAGAAAAATATTTGCATTGTATACGTTTTAGTTACATATGCATTACATACTCATTACATATGCATTACATATATAATAATGTACATATGCATTACAAATAATTCCGAACTGGTTGAGAACTCATATGATTATACATTGATTGCAAATACATGTCTAATACATATCCATTACATGTAACTTACAAAACTTTTGAAAATAATTTAATACAGAAAACAATTAACATCTCATACGCATCCCTTACATACGAGTTACATAACCATTACATATTCAATACATATACATTACATAGCCCTTACATACTGAATAAGCATTTTATCAAACATCTTATGTGCGGAGTATCATTTCATATTCAATAATTTGTTCATCATCAGCAGTTTGCCTCTAAAAATCCCCAAAGTTTATCAAATCAAATGAAATCAAGAGTAGAATTCAAATAGATCTCAAGAACGGAACAAATCAAAATCAAAATTGAAGAGAAGAACAAGTCGAAATCAAGTAGACCATCGGATTGAGTAAATCGGCCTCGTCACCTTGAAGAGATTTGATTTGATTTGATTGGATTGCAAAAGTCCTTGTAAGATGATATGTAAGGAAAATGTAAAGCAAATGTATCTGATTTTCGTCAGTGTTGTAACTGATATGTAACG